>JAVQKI010157484.1:0-10383 GCA_036025975.1 Nematalosa erebi
CCCCCCCCCCCCCCCCCCCCCCCCCCCCCCCCCCCCCCCCCGGCCGCGATGGCAGTGAAGCGTAATGTTTGTATGCTGACAGGCTAAAGAGAATAGGGAATTCATTAATCAGAGCCAGCTGGGCATTTTCCACAGATCATCAGACTGTCTAGAGAGCCCACGTGTGCAGGTGAGAGGCCCATAACTGGCCATGCTAAGCGCACACAAACCCATATGCAGATAGCTATGATGGGCCTGTTACTTTGAAATAGACATCCTGTATGTGGTGGAGGAGTGCAGGCTTAACTGTCACATTGATACATTTGGATTGAAATATTTTGTGTTTTGTTGAAATAGCATCTGACTTGGGGTCTGATATACAAATCTACTTGTGCAATAGCACAGCTCAGTGGACAGACGGCAAAAGTACAACTCCACTCATGAGTGAGCAGCTATTCATTTCACTTTCTTTTATTTGAATTGCTCTGTTAAATACAACATTTGAACATTTATTATAAACATTTTTATATTTCATGTCAGTGCTTAAATTGTAAAAAAAAGGGTCATCTCAGTATCTCTTGTCCTGTGTTGATTTTGACATCAGATGTTTTCTGGTGTTTTTCTCTGGTTTCAGTAAAATGATGTAGCACTTGGGGAAGAACAGGCAGACAAGGAGGCTGTAGCTGGAGGCGAGGATGGCAAATACTTCTGTGGCAGTGGTGTACTTCCCAGGAGAGCTGACGTAGGCCGGGACGAAGGCCACCCACACGGCAAAGAATATCACCATGCTGAAGGTGATGAGCTTGGCCTCGTTGAACGTGCCCGGGAGTTTCCTGGCCAGGAAGGCCAGCAGGAAGCAGAGGCTGGCCAGCAGGCCGATATAACCCAGCACCAGTGAGAAGGCCAGCACTGAGCCCTCGTCACACTGCAGGACGATGCGCAGGCTCTCCCGGCTCGAGAGCCTCCGTGGTGTCGGCGGCGCCATCACCAGCCACGCCACGCAGATCGCCACCTGTACGGCAGCGCCGGCAAAGATCATAGCCCTCTGCTGGGCGGGGCCAAACCACTTCATCACCGTGCTGCCGGGTATCGTGGCTCTGAAGGCCATGAGGACCACCACGGTTTTGCTGAGTATGGAGGAGATGCAGAGGGAGAAGGTGATGCCGAAGGCCGTGTGGCGCAGCATGCAGGTCCAGGGGGCGGGCTCTCCGATGAAGGGCAGGGCGCACAGGAAGCAGAGGCCCAGCGAGACGAGGATGAGGAAGCTGAGCTCAGAGTTGTTGGCCTTGACGATGGGAGTACCTCGGTTGCAGGCAAAAATGAGGATGACTGTGAGCGTGCAGCAGAAGCCCACGAGGGCCACCACCATCAGAGTGATGCCCATGGTGTCCGTGTAAGACAGGAAGTCCACCTGCTTGGGAACACAGGTGTCTCTCCTGGCATTGGACCAGAACTCAGGCCGACACTGGACACACTCTATGGCATCTGACACAAAATAAAAGGCAGGACAAAATCTAATCAATCATCAGATCAGAATTAATTTAATTGATTTTTTTTCATATAGTTATAGAAATGTGTGAACTTTTATTTTCAAATCATGTCTCTTATGAGGAACATGATACTTCACTTAAAGGTCACTTACAGGACAAGTTTGTCCCACCTACAGAATGGCTGCATACAGTAGCTTCTCTGCTGCAATCTTTCATAAAGTGCACTAAACTTTTGTTTGTAAAGATGGTCAGTGTTTAGTGACGTTCACTGATGCGCTGACACAAAAATTATTGCAAAATGTGACTTCCATCAGCTTGTATTGCTTCAAATTCTTAGGCGTGAGTTTACATATGGGTGTGATGGGTTTGAAAATAATAGATCCACGGTTGAGAATGAATGGTCAAAAACCTTTTGGAAACAATTGGAAGCAGCGATTTTTGTGTCAGCGTATCAGTGAACATTACTGACCACTCACTGAGTTTCATGTCTTTACCAATTAATGTTTAATGCGTTTTATGAGAGATTGCAGCACTGAACCTATGCAGCCATTCTCTAGGTGAGGGGGTGCCAATTGCAACGACCGAAAAGTCTCATAACAGAGGCATTCATCAAAATTTTTATCTTAACCATTGCACTTCATCATATACGATAACCCAATGGAAAGCAGCATCAGTATCAGCAAGTACGGTTCTTCTGCTAGTTCTGGACATTTTTCTCTCTTCTCTGACAGTTTCAAAGCAGTAAACATGTGGTCTGTCACCGGAATGACCCTCCCCTAGCTCAGCAGCTGCCTCACTCACCTGTCTGATTGCTAATCTCCCCATCTGCACATAAAATACAGTCAAAACAGCACACAGGGAAATTGGGCTTGATGGCCTTCCTGGTGCCTGGGGGACAGCTCTCACTGCACACTGACACAGGGACCTGGGGAGCAGACATGGGGCACACTACACCAGTGAGAGAGTCAGAGTCGCTCACATACACCATCACCATCGTACGACTGCACTACATAAGAACTGATTGCTATGGAGACTTAAAACAAACACAAACAAACAAAAATCATTTGGAATGAAAACAGCAAATTATACGCCAGATCACTGAAATACATCTTGACACTCACTTCTTTGGTCCTCCCTGTCCATAGTATTGCTTCTTCATCAATCTCTAGTTTGTTGTGAGTGGTTTCATCAAATTTGCCCACTGTGACATATTCCACCTCGCCATCTGCAGTCAGCTGCCAGTTGATCAGATCATACATAGCCACTGGGTCACCGTTTTCATCAAACTTGGTCTCCTCGCCATAGTCATTAGTGAACTCCACCCGTCTCAGGTACTCCAGGAGCTGGGGGAGAAAATAAGATGGCAGAACATAAATGGCAACAGGTGTAAGAAAGGAGAGAAAAAGAAAAGCAATTAACAGACAGTGATAATCTTACCTGCCATGGCTGTATTGCAGTGTGCATGTTAGGACATGCCCCTGCATGGAGAAGTCCTTTGCCTTGCTCACATTTGGCCATGTTTTCCAGAGCATGGGCGATAGCATACACTGCTTTATAGACATTATAAGAGATTCTCAGTTGAGTCACATCAGCGTAGATGTTCTCCGTGCTATTAAGCTGTTCTGAGCCTGTGCACAGTGGTTTATCAGTGGGATGTGCGTCATCTGCATGATGCAGTGAGCATCCAAATAGGCTTTCCCAGAATATCTGAATAAATGGATCCTGGGGGTCAAACGTGGGGCTGAGGCGTAACAGAAAGGCCCTGAGGCCAGTGATGTCAGCCCTGCGAATGGCAAAGCCCATAGAGCCCTGTAGGACTGAGTGAAACAGAGGGGTGGAAAGCACAGCAGCCGTGATCCAGGCCTCGCTGGCTAACCACTGGATGCCTGTCAGGTTCTGCCTGACGGCCTCTCTGAGGAGGGCACCTGCATCCTGCTCCACGGCGAACAGCAGCACCACTCGCGTCCCAGACTTCCAGATCCGTTCCACGATGCGGGCCATCTGGGTCTTGGCATGATTTTTAGGAATGATCTCATAAAGGGCCACACAAGCCCCGAGTTTTCTCACGTCCTCAGCAAAGATCTGGGCACCTCCTCGCCCATAAGCATCGTCACCGGCGATGACTCCAACCCATGTCCAGCCAAAGTGCTTCACCAGCTGAGCCAGAGCATCCACTTGGAAAAAGTCACTGGGCATGGTTCTCAAGAAAGCAGGGAAGTCGATTTTGTTACTCAGACAGGCACAGCTAGAGAAATAGCTTACCTATATAAAGAAAAAAATGAGGGAGAGATTAGAAAAGTAGACAAAAAAAAAAACTGAAAATCAAAAGACAGGAAAAAGTGCCAAGCAGAGACATCTAGAGAAAAGAGAGGAAATAACTGTATAGTAACTGTAACTGTACATGTAGTGTCAATCACGCTCACAGACATAAATCACCACTAAGACTGGAGAAATGCTGTTGAATTCAAGCTGTATGATGGGATACCTGTGGAACATGATAAACCCCAAGGAATCGAGCCACTACCAGAGAGAGTGTGGAGCCACCATCCCCAATCACCACAGGCACCGTTCCTGTGCACCGTGTGGCTGCACTCTCCTTCCCCGACTGACCCCCCGTCACAGCCACGGCTGTGCGCAGGGCTCGGACAGGGGAGCTGCAGGAGTCATAGATCTGGTATCCTAGAGTGATGTTTGGCAGAAGATTGGGATTTTTGTTGATCTCCTCTACTGCAAATATCATTGTCTGCATCCATCTAAATGTCCTGAAATTAAACCTGAAGTGGATAAACAGACAGTACAAATTTAGATAGCCTAGAAAATTAGTCAAGTTATACAATTAAACACATTCCAAGACTTGAACACAACCAATTTCAAATACATTCTTTTAACATTTTACAATACAGCTTCATATACTGTACAGTAAAAGAGATTTACTGAACAGAAGTTCCAAAGACGAGGACATTTTTCAGTGGATTTCACAAACCCAGAGCACTGAGCTGGAGCCGGTGGTGAGGTGAATGACAGGGCAGGCTGCAGCGCTGTGTCGTGCAGAGAGAACAGACCCCCCAGCACCACGTCTCCCTCCTTCCTGAGCACCGGGAGCTCTGAGGGGCTTCCAATGGGGTGGCATTCCTGCGCTTGCCGGGGCTGCAGAGCCACATGTGGCCACAGAAGCCCACTGATCATGAACAGCCTAGTGCATGCAAATACATGGTAATGCATTCTTTTTGACAAACAGAATAAAAGTTACAAATCACACATTGTCTTGAAATGCTCTAAACAAATGTATTGTTCCAACAGTGCAGCTCAGACACACACATAAATAACACACACAAACTCACTAAAACATTGTGGATTCTCTTGACAGCCGCCTTTATAGGACTGTTACTGCTCCACTTGACATCCTTATAGAGACCCATTACTGTCTCCAGGGACTCAACCCAGTGGAAAGACCTGTGAACACAAGTGCTTTCAATAATATTATGAATCCTTGCCTTCTGGTTTTCTGAAGATAATGCGTTCAGACAGAAGCTGCTCTGGCTGCACATGTCTCTCTTCTGCCTGAATACCTACTCTAGGCGGCAGCTCACCACTGAAAACACCAGCTGTCTGCCGTATCCTCACTGAACATCCCACCATCTCAGAGTTTGAACATCAACATAACAGTGGGATGAGTTCTTCAGAACAGACAAAACATCCAGTCTCAAACAGACAACTGTCAACCATCTGTAGGAACACTGAACATGAGGGAAATTGTACTGAGATGTCAGCACTGTCTCTATAGCAGTTGAAGGCCCTGGGGTTGTGGCCCTGGATCTTGGGAATGAATGAATGACTCATTAGGGTTCTGCTAGAATAATTAGCGATTGTGCAGTTCAGAGTAGTTCATTATTTTAAGTGCTGCAGGCTTCTTGAGACCGGCAGACGGAGGACAGAAGGAAAAGAGAGCAGTTAAATTGTTTTGTTGCCTTAGGCAATGCTTCCCACATTTCCCATCTAATGCTATCAAGAGACTCCCTTTAAAGACTTGTAAGTGAGCCTGATTAAGAGCTCCCCTAGGAAAGGGATAGCATTCTCAGTCCTGGAGATAACAGTATCGTGGCACAACTGTTATCTTGTCTGAAGAGACTGTCTTAATTGAATGCAACTGAAAGAGCTGATGTTGATAGATGACAATATTCTGGTTTTATCCATTCTTTAAAATTATGAAACAAAATATCTCACTAAACACAGACACAGAAATGACCGTAACAGTTATATACTGCGTAACTCCACAGGTATATCCTTCTATGCATAACTCTACTGTTTTATTATGTGCATGTTATGTGTGTACATTCTGTATTTGTATATATATCTGAGTTGCTCCTCTGCCAAACACTGGCTTCCCCTGGGCTTCAGACTCCTGTGTTGCACTAATCCTTGCACTGCAAATACAAACTGTGCCACGGAGAACTCACTGTGAGCTCTTCAAATGTCACAGACACAGCCAGTGTTATAGATACAGCTGAAGTATATCTTTCAGAAGACAGGAAGCTGATGGGAGCAGAGCACACAGTGGCGTCTAGAGAAGAATATAGTGCTGAAATGATGAAATGTCCAGTAACAAAACTCAAACAACTACAGGCATTTAGCAAAGCTGTTTTTTTCTTCTTCTATACACGTCCACATGGAGTATTGAAGCTAAATTATAAAAGTGTTGACAAACATGTTCTGTGTTCCACGCTCCCACATATCCCCTTTCCTTTCTGCTGTATGTCGGCTGTGGATCAATTCTCACTGCCTGGAATGGTAGAGGGGACCTCTCATTGCCTACAGTAGCATGGTTAGAGGAGACCACTTTTAGCTAGGTTGTAGCCTGAGGTTATGTTTACAAGCAGAAATTTCTCCTCGGTGTCAACGTCACTTTTGGCATGAAAGCACCAAAGCGTAAGGTTTTGCATCT
Source organism: Nematalosa erebi (assembly GCA_036025975.1). Lineage (NCBI taxonomy): Eukaryota > Metazoa > Chordata > Actinopteri > Clupeiformes > Clupeidae > Nematalosa > Nematalosa erebi. The sequence continues at coordinate 6,412 of JAVQKI010157484.1, forward strand.
GAACCCTTCATATTATAACCTATGTTCTTTAACGTCATGGATCTGAACCTCTTTTCAACAGGTCTTGTTTTTGGGTATTTTTTGTGCGCTACCTTATAATGCAGAGCTTGTGTGCAAATCTCTCTTTTGAGACTGGTAGTGACTGCTCTTGCATTACATGTCCTGCTGTGTTCATTCTCTCCTTAAAGGTGCACTATGAGATCCTGCATGATGTCACTTCTGTTGACGTTCCACGTAAATTCTACAATACCAAACAATACTCTCAAATTCACGCTACTAAATGAACTTTTCTCACTGCCCCACCACCCATATGTGCATGCTTACGAACCCCTTCCACCTCCCCTAACCATCTTGTTGGTGTTCGGCTGGAACGTAGTTTGTTATGTTGTGGTGCACAGCCTGTGCCCCCTAGTGTTTATTTGAGGTTTACAGCCCCTGTGTTGTCTCCTGAGACCGGGCTTTTTCACAATGTATTCAGGGGGCAAGCAGCAAGCTGATCAAGGGGTGATGTCCACGAACTGAGACAAAAAGGAAATTGCGCTAAAAACCATGCAAGATCTCATAGTGCACCTTTAAGGAAATATTGGTCATGTAGATACCCTTCCACCCCTCAACATTAAGCAAAGGCAACACTCTTAATTGGAAGCATAAAACTTGTCTTTGGGGTATGGAAGTATTGAGTATGTTGCGCTGTGACTGGCTGAACAGGATGAGATGAAAAGCATGTGTAACGGATCCCAGCTAGCCTTGGTATGTGTTTAGAACATTACTGAACCTTACAGTCAGTTGACTGGGAGCCTGGGCTTTTTGGTCCACTGGCTAGGGCACTTGCCTCCTGATCCGAGGTTTCTGTAAGGTTGCAGAGTCGGACCCTGGGTTGAACTGCATGGGATGACCCCGGTTACACATGCTTTTCGACACCTTACACCTCGCCTGAGTCATTTTTTTTCAGTTTTTTTCAGGAATCACAAAAAATGGCCTAAAATACTTTTCTTGATGATTTGGGCAAAAACAAAAATTTGGCCAAAAAATGACTTATTTTAGCAAGGTGACGATTTGTGACAGGGGTCCAGGAATGTTTGTGCACATTGACTGACAAGGCGTGTATCTTTTTCATCACCACTAAAGTGTCCTGACATGCAGTGAATAGGTAAGGAAGAGTAGTGCTGAGAGAGCACATAAGTGGGGCTGGTACTGATGCTGGGGCAAAACCAGGACACGCCACAGGGAGGCCAAGTGATGAGCAGTGGAGTTTTAGTGACTTAGGGCTGAGTTAATGTCTGACATGCAGCATAGAGGAAGTTGTGTGAAATGCCAGTCTTGTAATCGAGCCATGGACATTTCCACATTAGGGGAGTGGCATTCGGAGAACAGGCGATAAATATGAGATGAGCAATAAAGCCTTGAAGCCTTAAAGTTTTATGGACATTGGGCAGACAGCTGCCTATATCTGCTGGCAGCTGCTGGCTTTATCCAAGCTGTAATATCAGATGAAGTTGTTTCTCGAAGCCCGGCGGTACGGAAAATCTCTGATAGAAGCTGTCTTCCATGCAGCCCACATGGCAGCCATCGTTTAGGTCGAGAGCGCTTGTAGTCAGTCAGGGGGAAAGGGTACATGATATGCTGTATGCCACAGAAATGGCTTCCACTGGCCAGATCTCTGTTCTGATAGGGCCTGTCTCTGTAACAATCAGCAAATAAGCAGCTGCTACCAGCTGTTCCATTCTGCATATGTGTGTGATACATACAGCATGTATGAAGTGCTCAAAGCGGACAAAAATTAAGTGTATCATCTTAAGACACACCAGGTGTGTGTGTGTAATTAAATCACCCTGTTCCTAGGGGTGATGTCTGCACCATGGGCTAGTAAAAGTCGACTTCCAAAAGTTTTAAGAGTTGATTGTTAAAGCTGTTAGATCACCAAAGGTTTTTAGCAGCACCATACACTCCCTTGAGGGCATTGCAGCACTCGAAGCCAGTCTAAGTGAATAATAAGCAGAGTGCACCTGCTGTCAATCTGGCCCATGCTGCCTGTGTCATATGACGGATATGGAGTGGATATGGAGCGTCCCTGCTCAAGTAAATGTTGCAGCAACACCAACATTAATTAGACAGGACACAAGAGTGAGTCAGCACACTCATTTACAAACAGATGCAATTTAAATGTGTAGATAGACCTAGGCATGGCGTGCTATCAGTGTTTGTCTGATTGCACTCGCTCCAGCAGTTCTAGAGAAGTGTGATTGAAGGAAGAGTGTAAAGGAACGTTTGTGGCTACTTTCCAGTAAACTGCCAATCACTGCTTGCAAAGGGTGTCTCCCCTGGTGGGAAAGAGTCGATTTGCGCAACACTGTATGAGCATCATAGCTCTGTTGCCATACACAACACTGCAGTACAGTACTTCATTTATAGGCCTACTCTGCGTTTGAATTGTTTTGCTTGTGAGATACCTGCTGTGCAATGCTGCACAAACTAGGCAGACAGAGGCGTTGTTGTTATCGACTTCCGAGTCTTTGTCACTTCCAAATGAAAGCCTAGTCTGATCTTAGCTGAATTAACTGAGCTGTGCAGTTTGCATGTGTGAGCTTATCCATTAACTTCTTGAGTTTATCTACCTTCTGATATCCACATAGACACACAACACACAAAGCCCTGTCCAACGTTGCATATACTCTCCTAACAGGTCTCTGATGGATGACTGACTGATTTTTAAACTTTCCGTCAAAAATGAAGTAGAAGGATTTCCTGATTGTACAATGCCTTTATTTCAATAAAGTTTTGAAATCAGTGCTTCATCAGCAGGCAGTAATTATTTTGGGGGGGGCAGGTATGAGAGAAATTCACGTGCTAAGAGAAGATACATTGGCTGGCAGAAACCTTGTACGTAACTTGGTTATTGAGAGGTACAGTGTCTCTTTGTCATCAACATTCACAAAATGATAGCAAGAGAAGCAAAATAATTTTTCAACGTTGTACTAGTACTGTATGTGGGTAGACTAGATCCACTCCAATCAGTGTCTTGTGGAGTGTGTCTGCACTAGAAGGACACCCGACTGAGAACTATGAAAGTTAAATGGCTCCATTAATACAACTGTGAGTCTATGAGGTGACAGAGTCGGAGAAGTATAAAGAATCCTTTATTTGAATTTCAATCGCATTATATAGTTGTCTAAATCTGCTATCTAACTATAAGTAGTCCGGTTCAATTTGATTTCAGCCAGACTAAGGTGTTTCCTGACTTTTGCATTTGTCTGTTATGATGGACATCGCAATGTTTTTGTTGTTTTTATAAATATCATTTCACAACTGTGTTATTGTTTACTTGGGAACAGCAAATTATCATCAGAAAGTACTATTAACAGGGATGTACAAAAATGTATGAAACTGAAATCAAACGGCTAAACACAAGATAATACTCAGGTTTGTCGATGTTGGCAGACGTTTTATCCAAGGTGGCATACAATACATTTTTACAATGCTGCTATCGTTCTATTAACATGGACAAACCCTCCTAATCCATTACATCTCTGTGTGTCTCTTCTGTGCTGATGTCACCCCAAATGGTGATATCTCATGGTGCATCATGTCATACTTTGCTATTTAAAAAGTGAGATTTCTGATCTGAGTACAGTGAAAATGGGCTGTTTAGAGTGACAGAGCCATAGAGCACTGTTGTTTCCACATAGAAAGTCTCTTCCACAACTACAGTATGTATGGATGTCAGAGAGAGTCAGAGAGAGAGGCCTAGTTTGAGTGTTAACAAATCTCTAATTCACTAGCAAAATAACCTAGGCCCTAATTTGAAAGTGCACATAACAAAGCGCAATGAGCAGAGATCTTATTCATGAAAGAAAGCTATTGTGTAGCATGAGGGAACACTGAGTTCACCAACTTAGTGTTAATTTGAATTGAATAAGATAACAGATTAGCTTTGCTCACCCAAATAAGATAATACACACACATCCAGTTTGA
>JAVQKI010157570.1:0-10301 GCA_036025975.1 Nematalosa erebi
AAAAAAACCCAAAAAAAAAAAAAAAAAAAAAAAACACGCCATTTTAGTCAGTTTTTAAAGAGTGTATGACCCACTCAGAAACGGGTTCAAGTCGTGCATAGACTAAATCTTGTAAGGAAGAAAAGGTATTTCCAAACAGGAAGAAATAAAGTCTGCCGTGGAAAATTACAGCTAATCTGGTATTAATGTATGTAAATGTCAAGTGAAAATAGCTCTGGCTCAAAATGTGTTAGTTTCCTAATAACAGGATCAGGTCTAATTATATTACCTGAGCAAATGTCAAGTTTCGTGATGGAAAAGCAGCGGTAAATGAAAATAAGTCTGCGCTGTCTCTATGACTCCTGGGGAACAGGAAGAACTCTAAAAAAATTCCAATATGGGTGCTATTTGCTAAATGTTTGGCGGTTCAAAATGAGGAGAAAATGAGAAAATTACATGTTCGGCTATGTTCATGAATATGAGTCCACACTATGAATTTGTGCTTGTCTGTCATTGTCAGGCCAACTGTGTAACAAGCGTGAAGTTAATGAAGAGGGGACGAGTAAGAGCTCTTCACCTTCTTGGCAGGGGGAAATATCCACCTGTGCTGAGAGGCTTTGAACTCCTTGGAGCCATTAGGGGGCTTGTGTTGTGCATCGACGTTACGTGCCATTATCTCTGGATTTGATCCACCTTGAGCTTGTAATCCGTTGCAAATTTCATCAATTATGATGGTGACATCAGGTTGTCAACGTGTGAGCGTGTGAATGCGCGCAAGAGGGATTGGTGTCACAGGCCTCTGTGTTGAGCATATCACATCCAGTCATCCTATTCAAAGGGATTTGAAATGCTGCGAAAGACTCCTCACAGCAGCACTGTTGTCTCATCATCGACATAATCGAATCTCACTGCTGATGAGGTCATAGTGCTGCATGGCTTCAGATATTGGCATATCACACAGGTTGTGGATGTTAAATTTCACAATCAAGTCATCCAGTCAGGATGCGTTGGGTCATAGATATCCCTTTGTAACTTTGCACGAAAGGTATCGAGCTTTGACTGACACCATTTATTTCATACACATTGGCTTATAAAATGAGTGTTTGAGGTTCTTTCCTTTTTTTGTGAATCTTAAAGAATTATAGCCAAAGACACTCTGGTTGGAGAAACATGTACAAAAGCCTTCAATAAAGCATGGCATACTAATTAAAAGCACAGTTTTTTCACTAATTTATGACGTTAACGTCAGTTACTTGCAATGTAAGCTGTATTAAATGGAGCTACATTTCTTTATGAATTGTGTCCAAATACATCTATCAACGATGAAAACCAATCAGCTTGCATCTGTGCCCAAGTGAAAGTAATAACTGATACATTCCCTTTTTCTACAGGGAACCCACCTTAAGGACCAGCATGGACAGGCTTTGAAATGCCCAGGCATGATGCACTGTCCTCCCACATCCTCAATTTCCGCCTCAGCCTTTCGCCGGCCCACAGTCACACAAGTGCACTGCAGCCAGGCTCAGCGGGGGGAACAAGAGAAAAAGTCATTTTGATGACAAAACACAGCCAGAGCCCTCATTCATTCATTCTACTGACATGGATGAAACGTTTCTATTGATTTCAGAAAGTGTTGGAGCTCCAGGAAAGGGCCCAGTATGACCAGATATATGAGCGTTGCAGGACAGCGATGCAGTGTCATTCCTTTGGCCTTGCGTGCTGAGATTAAGCCTGGGGTGAGCCATATTTATGTCATGCCATTGTGTTAAGACAGTTAAAACTGGCCCTTCCTTAAAATGCTAGTTTGCTTAAGTTGCTAGTGTACTCTTATGGAGAAGATTGCATGGAGGTCTTTGTTGGACTGTTTTGTTGACATGTTAGTGATTTGTTTAATTTAGACTGAAATGTTTAGATGGTTGACCAGATGTGATTGATTTGTATGAATGCTGCGGATACACAAAGTAACTGATTGACAGTAAACTAAAGGTAAACCCATACTAGTAATGTAAGGCAGGGACAAGTTTCCTCTCCACATTTCTGTGTTTATCACTGTGCCTGCAATGTGGTGGATTCAAGTGTTGTTGATCACAACAGATGGCATCAACATGATTGGCTGTTGTTAGACATACTGTATGCACCACACCTAAGTTATCTATATCTTATTTCATATATACAATACCCCCCCCCACACACACACACATTGCAAACCTAGAAGACAGGCATAGAAACATTTTTTATGAAATCCTTTTGATGAAATCCAGTGAGGCTGTCGTATAAATACAGCTGACATGAGCAGAGTAAAAAAAATCACCTGTGGTTTCTATGCCTATGCCAAGAAGAGAACTCACATACCAGTACATTCATTAACGGTCTGTATGGGGTTGAATACATTTTGCACTGCACCTAACAGCACCTTGCACTTTTTCAGCAACTTTTGATAGATTAAAAAGGTACTCTTGCGCTGGCAACTCAAGGTGGGAGATCTTTTCTTCACATGATTGCACCCACCAGCCCAGGGCCTGAGTTGTTGGTGTGGCACGCTATCTGCTATGCCCATTTTAGTCATTTCAGTTTCAGTCTGGCTACAGTACATGCGTCCTGCACAATGTCCTTGACCTTTTACTGCGCAATCAGTTAATCTTTGTTCAGGTGAACATTTATACTACATTGGGAGAAACTCCCTTTGAAAAATAACATGGCAGCAACAAGTGTATCACACTTCTGGACTATATTTTAACCATGACAGCAAGTTGGACCTGGTAGCTCTATGCTTTTACAGCCTTTTTAGGAGATGTACTACTCAAAATTAATTTCAACAAATAATTTTCACAAAATAGTTTTTTTTTTCAGTATTTATGGCACTGCATTGGTGTAATATCTCTTGAGCACACTGAAGGAGCTTTATCAAACGTGGCACATTTAAGCACCATGTAGGCAAAGCTGGCTGATTAAATACTCATGGTCATTGTTTCCTCAAAGCCTCCAAACCCAGCCCCACTCCATGAAGACCTGCCCCACACTCTAAGCAAGCACTGAGTTATGAGGCCTGTGTAATATGACATGGACTGTAATTAAGGTGTTATAACAAATTCATTAAGGGCTGAAGAACGCAGTTGCATTTGTTCAATTTAACTATGCATGATAGTACTGTTTACATCCATCATCATACTGTTATTGTTAATTATCACCCGGATAAATTAAATACTGTTTTCTGATTGGCTGACAGGGTGTCCGTTATGCCCTGATCCTATGAAGTATATCTGGAAAAAAAAAAAACTTTAATCGCCTTTCCATATCAGTTCTCTTTTGAATGGTAACTATAGCAAACATAGGAAAAGATAGTTGAACTAGCAAGCTATGGAATCAGCTGTTATCATGTTTACCGTGACAGTAGCTACAGCAACCAAACAGGTTAGCTTCTTATAAAACTGAACCGTGTTATCCCTAACATACAGCTCTTATGTCTCCTGAGGTATAATAGGAACATTGGGTAGGCCCTATGCTTCACCATCACAGCCCCCACACTGGAGAAAAAACTGTCTGTAGATATTGTACTGCAACGCTTCATCCTTGATGCTGATCCAATATGAAAGACATAGCCTGGGAGGAACGGCCCAAAGCTACCTACAATTATGTGTACCATAAATCACTCAGTGATTTTCACAGCCCTGTCATTGTCTAAGGTCTTACATATTCCAAGAAAAATATCTTGTGGGACTAAACAAATAAATAGGGCTTCTCCAGCCTATACGAGTGAGGCGTAAACAGAGAAGAGGTAATGGGTTCTGTCAGAGACTACCAGTGATGGCACCCTTTCATAGCATCCATATGTTCTGTCAAATGCAGTTCTCCACACCAATAGCCTGCTTGCCATCACATTGATGGTGAAATGCCTTTATGTTTATCTTTACGTTTATGTTTATTTGTGGGGAGGCAAAATAAACAAACCGTGTCTGGCAGGAAGGCACGACCTTGAGAAGTCTCGCCGGGCTTGTATGGGTACATTTTTAGATGTGTTGGGAGTGTTTTGCTGATCACTATCTACCACTCTGGCAAGAGATTACTCAGGGTGGAAAGATAACGGCATATTATTCCAAATTCAGGGCTTACGGGAAAAAACAAGCCAAAAAAAAGAACCCCCAAAAAAACAATATAGCCCACTTTACTATTTGAAATAAGACACATCCCTTTTAAGTAAGTGTGTTTCTTTTTTCCTTCCAGAGTGAATCCTTATCCGTTGGAGGAGAGTGAGCCTCAGTTCGTCGCTTGTCATGAAGATGGATTTTTCTTTCATTGTTTCAGCAGCTAAAGCATTCTCTTCTTCTCCTTACTGGTCTTTATCTCCCTGAGCAGTGCGATGCTCTCTGTCTCACGGTGTCAGTGTGGTGTGTGCACCGCCGTGCCCCTAGTTAACACTGGCCAAGTAAAAGCTTTTACAACGGATGACGCCGCAATCAGTGGGGAGCCATTGTGGCATGGAGGCATTGCAGTCATTTTCTATAATCCCTATCTGTCTCCACATAAATGAGTTAGCGTGAATAATGTTAATATCTCTGGGGCTCCTTATGAGATTTGACTGGACAGATTTTTTTTTTTTTTTTGTGGGGTAAGCTTCATTCCTAAAAGCAGAAAGGGTCCTTGGTGTCTTAATGTCTTGTGGATGTCAAACCTGATGTGCTAATTAATTTTAACTGCTAACTGCTATCTGCTGGGTTTTGATATGTTTTTAAAAATGTCAGGAAATGGGTGAGGGATGGATTTTGGATGGTGGCGCTCCCCGATGAAAGGCAAGGGAATGGCGTGTTTGATCACTGACATGCTACACTCCTTTTTTGTGTGTTTTTCATGTTTGCGCTCTTTGTTGGCTCCAAAACATGACAGCAGATTCCTTGTTTTATCTCTGCGTGACTCCACTGGGAGAGCTCTTCACAGGCGGAACGCTAGTCCTTGCCCATTGCCTCTATCTCTCCCCACTCTTCCTCAGCGTTTAAATCTTTACCCCAACGTCTCCCAATCACTTATTAAAAACAGAAGGCGTGACACACTCGTGTCAGAACAGGGCAACACAGTCACACTGGCATCTCTCTGCTTAATTGCAAGCCTAAAAAATGAAGGCAGATCAAATGAGACCAATTTTTTTTCTTTCCTTTCTTGGCAACCATTTAAGATGTTTATAAAGCCAAGACTTAGAAACTAATGTAAACATCAGAACACACCTCCACCCCAAGCCACCATATTTTCTGTCAATTCACATTGGGATTTGATCTTCTCCTTTTTCATTATTCATTTAATGCATTTATGAATTTACATTTTAAATTAAATCATTTTAATAGTGCCTATCATGCAAGTAGCAATACAAGGTGCAGATAGCAGCATGCCATAAAATCTATTTATCTATCTATCCATCCATCCATCCATCCATCCATCCATCCATCCATCCTTCCATCCATCCATCAAACCACATCTTTTATTGTAACAGGAAGGTCCTGTCGAAACACAATATCTCTTCCACCAGGAAGTCCTGGCCAAGATGGCTACAAATTACTTGTTGGCTTACGTCACAAAGCTATCAGGCATGTGAACTATAAACTTATGCACAATGAGAACTTTCGATGGCTTAGTGCCAGGGCTCTCTGGCAAAAGAGGTTTAACATCTCAGTTGGACCTCATGTCATAAAGGTTGATTAAAAAAATAGTCATCCAAATTCTAAAAGATCACATTAAGGACTTGGCCAGAAGCATAACACATATCCAGCACTTTAGTGACACACCACAGTTTTACACCCTTCATTCACCTTGTAAATACTGGACTCAATTTAGGCAGATTGTGAATGACACCTGAAGCAGGCAGGCAGCTGACATTTCCTGAGGTTGATAACATTGTCGTGGTTTATGCGTGACTATATGAGGGGTCCTTGACTGGAATTGATGGATAAATTAGTCCATTACTTTTTTCCACACCTTACACGGCTGCCTAATGGCCAGGGTGGAGGCCACAGAACATATCAAGATATTAAATATAATTTTGCTACAACAGCAGATTGCTTCTGTTAAATTGTGTGTGTGATGGGGGATATGTATTGTCGACGGATAAATCGAGAGAGGAGCAGAGAAGAAAGTACATCAGTGACTCATTGCTGTAAGAATTGTGCATGAGTGTGTGTGTGTGTTTTCTGGGTGTGTGTATATGTGAAGTGCTCCTCTTTCGAGTACGAGCTGGCAACCAGCAACCAGATAAATGCCGTATTTTTGAACCAGCTGGATCACATGCAGATGAGCAACACTGAGCCTGAAAAATTACCCATTTGGGGGGGTGGAGGGTGGTTTGGGAGCTTCCTAATTAGGCATTCTGTGTATGGCTCGCATTTGCACAAATCAGTCAATTATAAGTTGTGCTCCTGTGGAGGTTTTGGGTTATTGGATTTAGGGAAGTGTTTTGGTTGTCTTGCTCAGTGCTGCGTAAGCTATGTGAACTGCATTTAAGTCAAAAAAAAGCACTGCAGTGCCTGTGAATGATTTTTAACAAATGATGTGATATTCAACAAGTAACAAGTTTGTGATATTCAACAAAATACTGTATTGGCTTATGATCAGCTCTCTATTCTGTAAAAATAGTCTCAAAATAGTGCAAAAAGCAAGCTCCCTGAAATGCAAATGCAAAAGTTGGGTTAACATGTCCCTTAAACAGTGAGGTAAACAAGAAAAGACAGGGAAACAGGAAAAAAGAAACCATTTTAGCATAAACAAACAACAGTCATCCAGCATTGCTTACAGCTGCTTCAACAGAGCCACGTTTCCTTGGTTAAAAATCCTCAGCATGACTACTTGTTAATGTGTATAGAAGCTCAGTGCTCTTTGTCAGACGATTTCAAAAGGTGGGCCATTGTTTTACTCTGCATTGACACAATAATTAGGCAGAGAAACGCAGAGCCATTGTGAGTAAATCTGATGAATTCAAAGAAATGAAACCATGACTTGAGGCTGCACCACCTACGGTGTAAGATACACAATGTGCTTCTGCACCAGACATTCTGCAACGCAGTGACAGGCATTCAAAGATTATCACCGCAAGTCTTTGAACTAATGAATGCAAACATTTAATAACATCCAATCCTGAGAAATTAGGATTGAGTCAATGCCAGGCGTTCGGCGCTAGTCTCTGTCTCATCAACCGAGCACCAGCGCAATAACTCTGGCACATCAAATTCCAGCGAATGTGTGGGATAGTCTCTGTTGATGGGTTTCACCCATTCCCGACTGAAGACACTATTTTCATAAATACCACAGCAGTGCTGTGAACGCATCCAGCGCTCTGCGCCTGTTGTGAAAGCTTGCCACGGGGAGTTAGAGAGTGAGGATGGGGGGGGGGGCATGATCAGCCTGTCAATGTGCCCACCCTTCTCCACACACACACACACACACACACACACACACACACACACACACACACACACACACACACACACACGTGGCACATACACACATGCCACACACACACACACATACACACACACCCTCGCGAAACCATTTGCATGTCCCTGTTACTCCACTGCATCGGGCACATTGGTGGTGACATGCGTTATGAGGGATTCTACACTCTTGTCACTGATTAAATTTCCATTAGCCATCCGTACCACTCAGCGGCGGCCGTGGCAACCGTGGCCTACGGCTTCAGGGGGTACACCCCTCACCCTCACCCTTGTCCCCGTCCTCCGAGGTGATTGCCAGGGAGAGAGAGAGAGAAAGAGAGAGCGCTGAGAGAAAGCGAATGATAGAGAAAGCTGAGAGAGAGAGAGAGAGAGAGTGAGAGCTGAGGAGGGATAATAACAGGTTGCTATGATTTAAGGATGAGCACAAGAGTGATGTGAGCCCTTTCTCCTTGTTAGATACAAATGTAGTGCGTGTTGGTTTACAGAGTTGAAAGCCTGGCACCAGGTTTCTGTTCTCTGTGAGAATTGACATTTAACACAGTTTAGTTGCTGATGTTTCAACTTTTATCCGTCACAAACAATAGGTTCTGTTTCTCTTATCTATCCAGTTTGCACTGGCTGCAGTTTAACCCTGGAGCACACATTCTGTCCATGCCACCACATTCCAAGTCAGATCACAAGACTTATTCAGATCACAGTATTTAGGTCTTAGGTTATTTTGATTACTCAGATCACACTGGGATACATTGATTATTCAAATCACACTGTTTCATTAACAATACTTATTTACTTAACTCTTAACAATGTCTGTTAAATTCTACAATAGTGACACAGATTTGCAACAGCTTTGAGACATTGTGATGAATGATGGTTGTCTTTCTCATTGTTGGATGCCTAATGAGCGTTTTCCCATTAGATGAGGAGATGGCTGAGGAGGACAGTGAGATGATGGAGCAGGAGGCCGTCCCGGTGAAGCGTCAGAAAGTTATGGAACGCTGCAAGTTTTGGCCAGTGTGTAAAAGCGGGGATGAGTGTGTGTACCACCACCCTACCGCCCAGTGCAAGTAAGTGTTGAGGGATGTTGGCTGAATCTCAATGCCCTACCCATGCCGTACCCATGCCCTAAGCCCTGAACTCTCAAAGACCTAATTGGCAGGAACTGGGGCTTGAGGATTAGAGGGGATATTGGAATTTGGCAATTCTCTCAAGAGATTGTTCATGGAGTATTGTGGACTACAATGTTTGAGCTATAATTAAAAAATACTCTATTGGAGCATCTGATGTCAAAAAAAGGCAAAGTTATGATCATAGTTGTTTTCTAGTTTGTTTTTCCCTGCATGTAAAGCATATGACCTCTCATGGTTAATGCTTTGACGAAAATGTTTGTTTATCCTTCTGTCCTGCTATGTAGAACCTTCCCCAGTTGTAAGTTTGGTGACAAGTGCCTGTTCGTCCACCCCAACTGCAAATTTGATGCCAAGTGTACAAAACCTGACTGCCCTTTTACTCACGTAAGCCGACGAGGGGCACCCCACCCACCTCGACCAGGTAAGGACCCACTTCACCTACACACCCCCATCCACTCAATCATCCTTGCAGTTCTTTCTGTCAGTGCAGATCCCTTCACGACAGTTGCCGGACAGATCTGTATTGCGTGTCACAGGATCACCCCATGACTTTGGGGCAGTTAGTGATTGTTATAGGCATCTGGCCTACAGATCAGATAGGCATCTGGCCTACAAGAAGGACACCAGGGGGTTCTGAAGGTCGTAGTCCTAGGAGGTACCACTGTAAATTTAACAGGAAATTTCAGAGCATCTCAGCCTATCGTCCTGTTGTTCGACGTCATTGAGTGCTGTTGGTAGGGAAAAAGAAAGAGAAAATTTGGGACCGTATTGACTGACTAGCAAACCGACTGAGCTGAATGAGGTCCAGAAACTCTCTCATGTGAGCAATAACGCACAAGAGGCCGTGAGATGCTCGTTTTACCACGGGTAAGGGGAGTTGTTAGCCACAACGTGGAGCTTAGCTTAGTGGGGTCATTGTTCACATCCGCACGATCGCAGCAACACGGAACGAAATATGGTTGGACCGACAGCACTAGGCGACCATGGATAACATGGGCTATGGGTTTAGCACCACCTGGTTCCTTATGGGCTGTCCATGTAGTTATTGTCGTGTATGTCGCGCTGGATAAGATCATTTGGAGTGACTGCTAATCTAGTGTTCAATAAACCTCAGTTAAATTTGTTTTGTTTTGTATCTCCAGTGGCAGCAGTAGCTGCTGTAGCACAGCCCTCCTCCACTACTGCCACCACATGCCGCTTCTTCCCAGACTGCAAGAAGATGGACTGCCCCTTTTATCATCCAAAAGTGAGTGCTCTTCATGGCCTTCTCTGTGTCTCTGTTTCTCTGTTTGGGCCAGGTCATTAAGAGAGTGTGTATGAGGGAGCATCTGAATTAGTAATGGCAGCATGTGATTCAAGATGACTTTTTGCCCGTGTTGCATTGAAATTAGCTAAGTTTTGCTTTATGACTGAAATATTGTGTTGTGTGTGCCTGTGTGAGTAGCCCTGCAGGTTTGCCAGCAAGTGCAAACGCCCAGGATGCAGCTTCTATCACCCCTCATCCTCTGTGCCCCCACGACATGCTCTGAAGTGGACAAAGGCTCAGAGCAGGTAAATAACCAGGCAGTTTACATTACTACATGTAGTTTTACAGGCACTGTGTAAAAACGCATTTATCACACAAAGAGAAAAAGGTAGAGATGCAAAATTGCATAAATACAGCAATGTCATGTACACATATGCAAATTGAAATGATATAAAAACAAGAAGCAAGTTATGAAGGGTTTAGTATGTGGAAAAGGAATGAACTGAATTTGATGAGGAC
>JAVQKI010157588.1:0-12204 GCA_036025975.1 Nematalosa erebi
TGCAGTGACATTTATGCTACAGGTGCACATGTGTATCTGTATACATAATATGCTTTACTTACTGGACATTCACAAATACATTCTCACCTTTATCCTGAGGTCATTGAGAGCATGAAATAAACAGAGATTTTTTTTTTTATTTTCATAATTTCATTCAAGCATTTTAGGCATGCATGTTACTGCTGCAAGAGTTTTTGAGAGCGAGAAATGATCAAAACGAAATTACTCACTATTCACTTATGAACAGCTTAACGATATGTTAATGTAATATACATAATTTATGTCTTTATGATTCGTAAAGGCAAGAATTTAGAACAGCACAAGAGAAAAAACATGTAATAAAAAAGGAAATGTAATGGAAAAGCAGCACCATCCTTAAACAAGCACTTTTGGCCCGACTGGCACGGTGTGGGAATGGGTATGGCATGACAGGGCTGAATCAAAAATGGACCAGCGCTTCCAGCACCACCACAGCCACCGACAGGTATCACATGGGGTACCAGCGTACCTGCTGCTGGGATTCTGTCTGCTCTTTTAGCGGCGGGTTGCTCTTCTCCAAGGCCATCATCTCCTTCAGCTGGCATACGGCGAATGCCAGGGTGACCCAGGGCGAGGTGGACACAACCCAGGCCGGCTTGCTAACGTCTTCCTGCTCCTCCTGGTGCTTGGTCTTCCTGGCCAGAGCCTTGGGTTCTAAAGCCGTGGTCGAGCAGTGGGATTCAGAGCTACTTTGGTTTGGGATCAGGTCAATGGTGGCAATGGGGACAGGGCTGGAAGGAACCGGAATGTTCTCAGCCAAGATTTGGTCTTCTGCTGGAAATGGAGAGACAGCAAGAGAGATGGAGAGACAGGAAGTGAGACAAAGAGAGAGACAGAGGGAGGGAGACAGAGATAGAGAGAGAGAGAGAGAGAGAGAGAGAGAGAGAAGAGGGCAGGGAAAGGGAGAGAGAAAGAGTGAAGAAAAGTGTGAAGGAAAGAGTGGGTGGGTGGTTTAGGACGGAGGAGTAAAATAAACAAACAGAACCATATTTATCATTCCTGCCGTCTCCACCTCAGGTGTTTTTAGAAACTCGTCTGTCTCAGAGAGCAGTTACATAACATGAAACATGACATGGTGGGGGAAGCTTTTTCCACTAATGACCTACAGTGGGAGAGTGATGGGGGGAGAGCTTGATAGAGAGAGACGACAGACGAGTGAAGGAGAGATAGATTACAAAAAGGGAGGGAGAGAGATGGGAGACAAAACAAGCCAGATGGGAGGGCAATAGCAGAGACAAGAAGAATGACAGAGAGGGAGATGGAGAGTCAGCAAGATGGAGAGAAGAAGGGATTGAAGGAGAGGGAAGGAAAGAGGGAGAGCGGTAAAGGGAGTCAGGTACTTACTCTTGTCCTCATTCTGTCCAACTAGGCACTGTATTAGAGAGAAGATGAGGAGGATGACGAGGGAGGCCATTCCAATCCCCCGGAATGTCGGTGCAGCTCCTACGCACAGAAAAGCAAAACAACAAAAACAAGAGGATCAGTCTGACGGTTTACCCTGGTTGAACCTACCCAACATCACCTGTTCAAACTTAAACTGTAATCATCCTGGCACAACTAACAAACAGAACTAACAAACATTTTGATCGCGAATGACAAAAATGGGTATGGTCAATGTGTTCTCTCACTACTTTGGAGTTCCTCGATGGTAGTTGATCAATTAAATAAATTAAGGCCAACTTGACTCATAACAATACCTCTCATTGGCCATGTGCTTTTGTTTGGTAATGTCTGCATATGCCAAACAAAAGGCCATACATACACAATGTTCATAAAAAGAAAATAGCTGGCAGATCCCACAGAATTCATGCAAGAGAAAAGGTCCTTTTACAGTCAACCCGTCATGGATGGTCCCATGCGAGATGGACACCACAGTGGCTCTATCCAAGACAAATATCAACCATTGTGTTCAACAACAGTGACCCAGCCCTTAAACAGATTACTTTTATTTGCTCTACAAAAGCAACCTCAGGGCTGGTCAATATTGGGCATTTCTTTGCGAGGGTATGACATACTATACCTCTAAATCTGTGAACTGCCCATTTTAAAACTTCATATTACTGTTTCCTGAAATGGGTGAATGCAGTAAATACCACAGTAAATCCACTGTTTAAGTACATAGGCAGTCATGGAAGTAAACTTTCAAACTGATGTGAATAAAATACTCCTCAGAAACAATACAAGTCAATGGTAAATGGACTGCATTTATATAGCACTTCACCACTCCTCTGAGCACTCAAAGTGCTTTATAATGTCATGCCTCGCATTCACCTATTCACACAGAGGTGGCAGAGACTGGCATGCAACAGGCTCACCTGCTCACTGAGAGCAGTTTGGGGGTCAGTGTCTTGCTCAAGGACACTTCGACAGGATCTGGAGGACCGGGGCTAAAACCATCAACCCTCCGTTCAAATAGACATTTCTTGTTATGAAAAGACAAGTTCTATAAACTCTGAAAGCATATTCTATAGTTTTCAAATAGGCATTTCTTGATTTAAAAGACTTCCACTGAAAGAAACAATACATTTAAACACTGTCTTGCACTGCTAGTGTTTGTGGCTGTGTGGGGAGTCAGGGAACTTACCAAAGTAGTTGACAAAGACTCCCCCAATCATGGCCCCACAACCGCGGCCAAGGCCCAGATGCAGGCCCTGCAGGATGCCCTGGGCGGAGGTGCGCAGGGCAGGTGGCACCGCGGCACTTAGGTAGGAGATGCAGGCTGCCCACACAGATGCATGCGTCATACCTACAGGACACGTCAAGAAGACAAACAAGAAGCAACACACAGAAATAAACAACACACATAAACATAAACACACACACACACACACACACACACACAATCCTGTGTAAATTCCACTGTCACAATTGACTGTAAATGCATTTAAACAATTAGTTTAATTAGTTAACAATTAGGATGCATGGGGTCAAAATCTTGAAAGAAATTGAGCAGGCTTAAAGAAAAGGAACTGCAATGTACAATGACAAGACGTCTTTCCTGTGGTCACAACATAACCCTAAAAAGGGAAAAAAAAGGGAAATGACTGGACACTATGTAATGACTACACCACCCCAGCGGGTGTGACGCAAAGGCTACATCAAACATGTTTATAGTAAATATACTTAGACTAACAACAAGCAAACCCTTTCCTTCAACCCTTCCTACGACTTGGTCCCATATCCAAAGTGCAATATTTTACATGCAAATATCTTGCACCTACTCTCTGCTAAAGAGGCAATGGTTGGACGCATTGATAGTATAAAGTACAGACGCCAAATGCATTATGAGAAAGAACTGACATGAATGTTACATTTTGCATTAAAAAAAAAAGATTCTTTCTTTCCTTCTTCCTGAAACTCATTGGCCCATTTTCAGATATTAACAGCTCTCTGTTAATAACTTAACTTGAAACAACTGACTCATGTCCTTGTATGAACCCATGGCTACCGAGAAGCTGTGTGTGTGTTTGTGTGTGTGTTTTTCCAGGCAATCCAAACACTTCCACCTTCGTAAAGTCAACAAAGGGCCATCTTGCTGACTGGCTGGCCTGCTCACCTTGCAGGACCTCCATAGGTAGAACGATCCAGGCGTTTTCCAGGTAGGAGATGTAAAGGTAGCGAGCTGTGTTACAGGCCAGGCCAATGTAGAGTACCCTTAGGGGCAGAAGAGCCGAGATGGAACATTAAATAGGTGTTGACAATTGAAAGAAAAATTGACATTTGAAAGAACAATTTTTATGTCAAATTCCAGTCAAATAATCAATGTTTAGTCAAAAAATCCATGTTCAATATGACTAATGAAGAAGAGAAAAATGAACACCAGAATTGAAGCGGGTCAGAATTGCTCGGTGAGAGTACTAGATTAAAACTAAACATCTAATACCTACGGTTGAGAGCTTTGACTTAAAAAAAAAAAATGGTGTCTGATCTGGGGCGCTCTTCCCAAAAGCCATAGATGCTAACCAGTTAACATCTCGGTTAGTTTTTCAGTAGTCAATTGCATTACAACTGATGAAGTTGCTTGCTTATTTAGCAACTATGGTATTGGGAAATGCACCCACGTCTAGTC
Organism: Nematalosa erebi; assembly: GCA_036025975.1. Taxonomy (NCBI): domain Eukaryota; kingdom Metazoa; phylum Chordata; class Actinopteri; order Clupeiformes; family Clupeidae; genus Nematalosa; species Nematalosa erebi. Next base: position 4,109 of record JAVQKI010157588.1, read on the forward strand.
AGAGCTCCCTTCAGTGCTCGTGTCACACAGTGAGGTGCTTTGTTTGGTACAGTATGTGTGTTGGACAGTGTGTCTCCTCAGGACTCGCTGGACACTTGGGTGATGTCAGCCGCTGTTCTCTCTCCTCTATTCCGGCTCAGAGAGTGACTCATTCTCTCCCTTTGGGAGTGTCTAAGTGTCTGGTCGAAACAAGGACATTTAAGAGACCTGAGGTGTGTGTGTGTGTGTGTATGTGTGTGTGTCCATACCAGTCTCTCACAAGAGGACTTGAGCACCTGTCCCTTAGTCCACACAAAAACAGATGTAAGAGCTCTGTATGTATTAGTCATTGACATCATTCTATTGTATCCTTTCACAGGGTTTACAGCCACAGAGGGTGAGAGCACACAGACGAGTATATCCCTCTAACTCATAGATGTCCCCAGAGATGGAAACAGGAGCTTCATATCATTAGCACAGTCTTCAGACCAGTCCCACTATTCACTACTCACCACACTGAATCACGACTAATATAACAATAATACACCACAATAAAATACTATACTACACTATTACTATAAAACAAATGCTTTTCCCCATTCAGCCCTCATCCTCTTTGTTTCATACCTACACAACACTACATAAGTGTGTTAAAACACCAGGAGGCTGTGACGGAATAGCCTTGGCCTACAGAGATAAGTCGTAACGCTAACCAAGACATACGAGATACACATGCAAATTCTCCAACTCCTCTGTTCTTTCGCCTCCTCCACTCAGCTGCCTGGGCTGAGTGTGATCGCCTGTAGTGAGGCCTGACTCTGTACCATCTAAGCTAGTCAGGGCTGCTCCCTTGCTCTCTCCCTCCTTCCCCATTGATCTGCAGAGGGCCGGGCCAGGCGTGGGATCGATGTCGGAAAGCTTAGACAAAAGCATCTGGCCCGGCTAATGGGGCAAGCGATCGAGTTACGGGGTGACTGGTCCTGCTCTCCCTGCACATGACTGAAAACAAGTCAGTGAAAGTAGAGACAAAAAGAGAGAGACAGGGAAATAAGAGTGAGTGTTAGGGAGAGAGAGAGTGTATATTAGGGGGAGTGAGAGAAAGAGAGAGAGAGAAGAGAGAGAGGAGGAGAGAGTGAAAGAGAGACTGAAAGAGAGGGAAAGATAAAGAGAGAGAAAGACTGTGACTCGTATTCTCCCTTTCCCTTTCTGTCTTTCTCTGTCCCATTCTCTTTCTTGCAGAGGCGACCTTCACACAATTACAGCATTGTTTAAGCTCAATAACAAAAAAAAAAAAAAAAACTCAATGTCCGAAAGCACTCTTTTCTGTCTTTCCAGTTTTCAAACCAGCACTATAAAATGTCTACTTCCAAGTTCAACATAAACCCATTCACTTTTGTCCACACTGTGCATATTGACATATATATCAACATATTATTAAAGCAAACAGCAGTAAAAATAGATGTGTTTGTACATTCATGATGAACAAACTGCCAGCGGGGGATGGGATGACTGGTGAACAAAGCCACGAGTTCTACTATCAGGTCTGGTGCCACAACATCCTCCATGTCTCGTTGCCTTCTGTCGAGTTAAGACTGAAAATAATCTCTGCTAAAACAACAACCCCCCTGATGCACTATGGTGTGGAGAGATGGTAGAGGTGTAGAGGCGGAACAGAATGACTCCATAAACTGTACTATAAATAATCTATTTGGAATATTACACAATCTTTTCTGACAGTGTGTTAAAAAAAAGATCTGAGATATCCAAAATGAAATATATTCTCCTAACTGTCCATAAATTCACTCTCAGTAGTGGCAAGTTGGTGAATGGTGTCCAGCTCTGTGTGGTACGGCTAACGCTTAAACAGAGCTAAAACTCTGCCGAGGCTGAAAGCAGCAGTGGCACTGAGTCCTGACCCATTTCAGGAGTACTGCAGCCTGCTGTAAGTCAACAGGCTTTGGCACAGCCTGTCCTCCATCAGTCAGCCATTTATCTTGGCCAGTCAAGGAGGCGCACGTAATTTGCCAAATTTTACAGATACTTGAGAAATACCATTTTAAAAGGATGTCGATTTTTTTCTCCCACCCAACCCTTCCTTTTTGTAAGGACTAATCTTTCTCCTCTGTGCCATTTCTCTAAATCCTACTGATTTGCTTTTCTGATGTTCTCTTCCAAAATAGGATGTGCTTGAGTACCTGCTGCCGTGGCCACCACCCTTAAGTTTGCACACTGTGTGGCCATGCAGTGCCCACTTAGCAATAAAAGTCAACAAGCAGTTGGCACCGGGCCCCATCTCGCTCTATGCCAGGTCTGTGCCACAAAAACATGTTGACCTTTGGACATACTCCTCAGCCCTTGCCATGCTTTAATGCAGCCATCATGGATGGTGAAAGGGGACGATTAAAAGCTGTTTGTTTATCTTAGAAAAGGCAAATTTTTAGAATCTGACTTTCATCTGCCGAGAGACAGATGAGATACCATTGTTCTTTGAGATTGCTGAGGATCAAATGTTATTTTGGGCAGGGTTAAAAAGACTGTGCTACAACGGCTGAAGAAAGAGAGTGCCGTGGCCCAGCCATACGGAAAGGACCTTCATTAAGGGGCCTCATGTCTCCAATACCCATCTAACCCATCTAAAAGCTCACCATGGTGAGCAATACAAGCGTGGACACAAATAATCTCAAAGCAGAATCCAAGGAGCCCAGCCCTCCTCTCTCTCTCTCTTTCTGTTTGGTGTAAGCCTGTGCCCCTGTATGGGGGTATGGTCTCTGGAAGACAGCTACATAACCCAGGCCCAGAGGTAAATATGCCAGAAGCTCAGCTACACAGTTTGTTCCACTGAGTCTCCCTATAGGGGTTGTGGTCAAGCTCAAGATACTATACTTGTACAACTAAACAAAATTGAGTTGGGTCCAATGTCCAATGGTAGCATTTTTTTTGCATTAAGGATTATTTTGAAAACTCATGAATACATTGCAAAATATGCAGCAAGTCAAACACAACAATGAGAACAATACAGAATCATAAAACAGTTACATAATACATGTCAAGTATGCCATGATGTTGTATTGGTACGGCCAAATCTATATAAAAAGCTTACACCTATATCAAAGGAATCCCCTACATCAAAGGTATAACATAAGCTAAAATTGTAATTTTCAAATCTAATTTACCTATACATCAGCGCCTAGTTTTCCCATTCCCTTAGGTGCCAGTGCCACTGCTAAACCAAGTCTCAGTAAGACGGTTCATACTGGGACAACAAAACATGACAGATGTGACCTCTGGTGTCACTGAAACTCTGAAGCAACCAGCTTCCTGTCACCATTTGCAGTATGTATGAGAAGCAGCCCAGCCTGGCAGATCAAGATAAGGCTAAGTTAGTCTCTATGAAAACACAACTTCCCCATCACTCAAAATGCATAAACTGCAACAACAGCAGTACTGTATGCAATTTCCTTTAACTAATGATGCCAATGCCTCCACTTGGGAGAGGACTGAGTGTTAGCAGCATAGGCTACTCGCTCACCTGATGTGTCCCACAAGCTCAATCAGCTTGTGGCTGGTGAAATAGGCAGCCAGCTCAGACACGTGGCTGAGCACTGAACAGATGCCAAACAGCGTGGTGGTCCCCTTCAGGTCCTCCAGGTGCCAATAGAGGAAGCTAAACACGAAACCGTAGCCAAAGCCCATGAACCAGGCCACAAACAGCACTGAGCCATACTGGATGCCGCACAGCATCCGGAAGAGGTCCTTGATAGGGAGGGGGTGGTGAGACGACTCAGGGCACACGGGGGCTTCCTCAGAGCTGGCCTCGGGACTTGGAATGTTCTGGACAACATGTGGAATCTCGACCTCATTCTCCCTCTGCTGTTCCCCTTCCTCGACCCTGCCTTCCCCGGGCCGGTAGTCCCTGGTATCGAAATAGAACTGTGTGGCCACCACCAGGGCCAGGGTCATCAGCACACCAAAGACAATAAAGGCGATTTGATAGTTCTTGTAGTCGGGCAGCACGCAACCCGAGCCATGGATGACCAGGGTGATGGGTGAGTGGTCGATCCAGATGCCAACCGAGAGCATGGCCAGGCCCCAGCCGAGAGAGCCCCACATGCGCTGCAGACCATAGCGGTCACGGTGCTTGCCCAGGTACTGTAGCGTGACCGTGTCCACGATAGTCACCGCTGGGGCACTGAAGAACTCCCCAATGATGATGACCAACAAGATCAGGAGGAAGATGGTCTCCACTTGGTCATGGTTGAAAACAATTTTATGGCCCTTTGGCTTGGCTGTGGTGGTGGGAGCGTTCGGTTTCACAGCTTTGGAGGTAGTGGTTGATGTTGTTCTAGTGGTTGTGGTAGCAGTGGAACTGGTTTTATTGGACATAACTGCTTTATAAATGGGTTTGGGGGTTGGCACATGAGATGTATTGACATCCACACTCCTCCTATAGTTAGCACTATAAACAGGTTCTGCATCCTGCATTAGAGAGTGCCTAGTAAGACGGCTTTCAAATATGTATCTGCGATTCCTGGTATGATTTCCGGGAGGGAGGGGGAGACTGGCATTAACAATGGGGTCTTTCTCCACGCAGCTCATGGCCGCTGGCCTGATGAAGCCGATGCCACAGTTGAACACAATCCAGCAGAAGACGGAGAAGAGCAGCACGGCCTTGCCTTTCCTGAAACGGTCGGCCATGAGCCCCCAAAATGGTGCACTGCAGAACTCAATGAAGTAGCGGATCCCGACCAGCAGGCCACTCTGGCTGGGCGTCATGCCCAACTGCTTGTAGTATACGGCCAGGAGCGGATGGAGGGAGCCGTATGCCGCGTAGAAGAAGAAGTAGAACACCTTGGAGACCAGGAGGTGGTTGTTTATCTGCAAGCATCCCCGGTCCAGACAGTCCAAGCTCTGGGCTGACTGGGAGGCCGAGACACTAGAGGGTGTTTCGGAGGGAGTTGGCCCGGAGAGGGAGGTGTCTGACGCCTGCTCCATGGACAAAGTGTTAAACGGCTCTGAGAGGACATACCTCCTTTTCTGGTCTTCCTCATCATCATTCAAGATGGCTACACGGTCACTCTCCATGTCTACAAGAGAAGAGAAAACACAGCTGTTTGTAAACTGCTGTGTAGGGACTCATAATGATGACCACAAGACAAATGGTCGTCGCAACTTCAGGAAACATCAGTAACATCAGAAAATGTTAGTATCACAGTAAGTATACATATTTCCATTAATTGTGTCTGAAGCAAAAACCATAAGAAAATATGGAAATTCAGCACCGCAGAGCATCATTATAAATGCCATTAGTCCTCATAAATGGAGAATAAAATCATCATCAATATGACCTGCCATAATTCAGAAGATATTATCAGATGATGCAGAGTTTTACGTATTCAAGGGAACTCCAAAACGAACGTTGGCCAGGAGACAGGCGTAACGTTAGTTGGCCTGAGCAAATAGCTCTCTAGCTTTCACTTGTCTGAACCCATCTCGTCTTGGTAAGATTTCTGCATAGCCTCGGGCTACTGATATTGATAAGCAAGTCTGCAAGGTAGAAAATCTAATATGTTGAACAACACTGAACGAAATTAAATTCATGATATAAAAAACTGTTTTGACACCACCTTGCACTTTAAATAAAAATGACGACATTTTTGTCACCCCTTCACGCATGCACCAATGGTTCCATTTTCTACCATAATGCACAGCAAAAAAGCGAAAACGAGTTATTACTTACCTAGATATTTGTACCAAAGTTTAAGTCTTCACCGCCTTGTTTCGGCGGATAATATAACCTGATCTATCCAAACATGTCCTATACTCATCATTTGGAAAAGCACTCTCGCCCGGCGCTCAACCGTTCCATTTTAGTAAGTGAGGACAAATATTTAAGGAATCTAAAGGACCTTGTCACATCAGGCGTATAGTCGATTCCACTTCACATACTTCAAGGCATGCAATAGACAGTCTGGACTAACAGCTTGCTGGAGTTGACGTCAATTCTCACCTGCCTACCATTTGCAGTTTGCGGGGATGGGATGGGCTTGGGGATGCATCTGTCACGTTCACCAATGACGACTGTTCCGATTTTGACCTGCGGGTGACTTCTTTCTAACATAAATATTGCTCCACAACTTAAACTACTACTTCACACTTTTTTTCTATATCTGCTATACTAACAAATGCTTGTCAAATATAATTCTAGATAACATCATTTTGAAATTGCCATGACATGGTCTCTCTCTCTCTCTCTCTCTCTCTCTCTCTCTCTCTCTTTCCGGGCTGTCCCATGAAAAGTGGACGTTCAGTCACATCTATAATATCAAATAAAATTCTCGGTATTCAAATTATTTGGCTGTATGAAATTTGAGCACTGTTCCTTTCTGCTGCGGTAAAATATCCAAATATTTAGGCCTAAACAATAGCTTAAGCCTACTTGCAGTTCTGTCACATCCATAACATAAAATTATCTCTATCTTTTGATATGTAGTGGTGTCTGTGCATATGTCTGAAAAATATTCCAATAACATTATTTTAGACAAACAAATCTATTTTTTTATTTAGACGGCTTGAACCTTACTAAAATCTTTTAAAATTTCCACCTATGTGACTAGACACCCTGCAAGCCTTTACGCAACATTCAGTATCGAAATCATAGCCTATTCTACAAAGCTTCATGTCAGAAGATAATTGCAAGTTTTGCAGACTTGGGATGTAATGCTTCTATACTCTTTGGTGCAGAGAAAGGTTTTTCAGCCCTCTGCTGCCATCTAGAGGTGAAAATAGGAGCAGCTCAAGTGCAGACGTAAGCTTGTCCTCCAGTCCCAAGCAGAGTAACTTAAGTACCACCATGGCACAGCAAGTACGCCCAGCTGCGGGTTTGCGGGGGCCACTCTCATAAACAGAAATGTGTCTAGACATAGGCAGTGTTATCACATGTACAGAAGAAAATAGTACAACAATAGCCATCAATTGGGCATCAGCTTCTTTCTTTCTTTCTTTCTTTTGTGTTATATCTTGACTTATGTTTATCAAGTTAAATCAAGTGCATAAGACCATAAGATGTCAAAAGCGAAGTGAAGCAAAGTGAAGAGAAGTAGCCAAGTTCATCATTCTGATCCATTACAGATTTTCTACAGCGCCGTGCTCAGACACTCTCAGATACTCCAGTTCAGGATTTCCGTACGACCCTGTTACTTATTTCCCTGTGTCAGTCGGCATGAGCTTTGATTCTGCGTGTGTGCTCACTGTTTGCTCACAGGGCGGCGTGAGCCGATACTGAGCGGCACAGACGCAGGATATTCCGATACAAACAATAGCGTAACCGTTGTAGTGTTACTTTTTCATCGTACAGAAAACCGATCGTTGCCTATATGCGCAGAATGTCGGTGGGCATAGAATCTGGCTTCTCCAGCGAGGAGGTGCTGAATGTTCACTTCCCTTTGCACCGAGCGTGTAGGGATGGAGATGTAGGCGCCTTGTGTTCGATTCTTCAGCGTACTACCAACCAAGCAGACCTAGCCGTGGAAGATTCTTTCTATGGATGGACACCGCTACACTGGGCGGCCCATTTTGGAAAGGTAACCAGCGTCTTTATTTTTCCCGCAAAACAGACGATTTGTCTTACAGTTGAGTCCAAGAAGTTGCCGTTTACAATGCCTCTCGTTTCCTTGTCCGAATAAAGCATTGTCGGTCACGTTAGCCGCCATTAATAAATGCGTAACGATAACATAAGGTGGCCTCACCAGTAAAATACTAACATAACTTTGTATTCTTGTATTAAGTTGGAAAGAAAACATATTTGTGACGATATAAATCATTTACTGACTTTTTTGTTCATTTAGCTAATGTCTCAAATAACTTGGCCTGTATTATCGTTACGTTAGCCGTAGTCGCACCCAGCGAAGACTGCATACTTTTCTGGCATTTATTTTTTGGTAATTTTGTATTGAATATTTTACATTTGCTTTGATGCTAAACAGTGCAGTTAAAGTAAGGTACTCTGTAGTTCAGTATCGGCCCCATTTAACTCTCATTTGCAATTGTCTCATTCTTTTCTCTTTCTTGAATGGTCTTTTTCTTCAAATGAACATTTTTGTCGATAGTCATGGAAAATG
>JAVQKI010157925.1:0-13952 GCA_036025975.1 Nematalosa erebi
CCCCCCCCCCCCCCCTCATATCTCCCCCTCCCCTCCATTGTATTGAGCTCAAGGGCCACGGTAGCTGTGCTGAATCAAGCTCTGACGCCCACCTCGGTGTTGCGTAACGCCCTCCTGGCCACGGCATCCGCAGAGCGGCACGGTCGTCTCTCACGCAAACCACAAACCTGCCCTGTTTATAGACCTCCCCTCCTAAACATCCGCAAATCACCAAGACCCCCCACCTCCACCTCCACCTCCCCCGAGTCCAGCACCCTGAGCACTACCTCCCCCGTAATGAGCAGTTAGGCTTCATCATCTCCATCAACCCTGAACGTTATATTTCGCAGAGGCGAGGAAAGTCAGCTGCAGAGGTTGGCAGGGAGCTTGCCAGGGCACTGGGGCGGGGGGGCACCCCTGGGCTCTTTTACCACAGCTGCCAAGCCAGGGTGGGACGACATGGCTTCTTGGGAGGGATGTAATGGCAGACATACACACACACACACACACACACACACACACATCCTTGACGAAGGTGAGGCAGAGGGAGCTGTCGCTTTGTGAGTGCTGCTATTTCCAGCCCAAGCAGGTGGGCATGAGTGGGTGGTGGGGCTTTGAGCTGTGGCACCGTGCCGCATTCAGGGTTGGGGCTTCATATACATGTGTGCAGGACAGTAGTCAACACTACGTCATCTGTTTGGGATGGATTCAACGCCATTTATGACAATCAGACAGGCTGCCTCTCTGAAGGCAAATAGAGGTGTGTGTGTGTGTGTGGCTGTGTGTGGGGGGAGAGACATGGCAAAAGATGGGCTTGTGTATGTGATGTGTAGGAGGGAGATGGCAAGAATTTGTGTGTGAGAGATGGAGATGAGGTGTGTGTGTGTGTGTGTGTGTGTGTGTAATGTAAGCACTGTGTGTGTGTGTGGAACGTGGGATGTGGAGACAGAGAGAATTAGATATGTAATAATGCCAAGGGCGAAGAGGATGTGTGTGTAAGAAAGAGAATATGAGAGACTGACGGCGAATGTCGTTGAGAATGGTGCAAGCTCTTTATAGGGAGAACTTCAGTCAGAGCGACACTTTTGATAGCAGACTTGTTATTTCACACATAGAACTTCTGCTTTCATTTTAGGTGCTATCATCATGGTTCAGTGCGCTCTGTTACTGCCATTGCATTGACCCCCCCGGCTACTACATTTTCCACCTTTCTCATTCAGTTTTTGTGTGTCTCTTGGGTGTAGCCATTGTGCAGCAGTTGAACTGATGTCTGATACCACACACAAGGCAATGGATTTGTGTCCAAACTGATGTAATTTCCTGAACCTGTCCTCCACCCATTTTCTGCCCACTCTTCTCTAGCCTGTCAATATTTCTCCATTGAAAAAAAAAGCAAAAAAAAACATCATCATAATAATGTTAGCGGTTAGCAGTACACACAGAAGCTAAATGTTGCCTCTTTCTTAATGGCTAAGTCCTGGGAAACTTATTGAGATGACTTGTCAGATCCTAAATGTGTAAAATGAAAATCATCTGTATTTATATATGCAATAAACGGTCTTTGTGGGTTTGAAATTTGCAGCAAGTTAATGAGAAATATTCAGTGAGTACAGTTTATTAAGCATACAATCAGAGTGATCACCTTCTACTTGGATTTGCTTATACAAGTCATATACACACACATGTGCAGATGTAATTGAATTGCTACAACGGTACAGTGAGAGCCTAATCAGATGGTCTGAATTCAGATCTCCATTCAAATGTTTGACTGGCTTTTCGTAAAACGTGATCGAATGCGAAGTATATTTATGTGTGTTTCACAATGTTGGTTTTAAAGACAAAAGTTCAAGATAACTTTGTCTTACTTCTGTTGCCTAGGGGGCAGCACATCTGTTCTGAAACTTTTACATAAAATAGTTTCCATTAGCAGCCTCAGACATTCAGCTTCAAACAGTTAGCATTACAGGCGAGCTGAAATGACTCATTGCTTTGAAGGGTAGGGGAAAAAAATAGTGTTTTGGGTCAACAACTACCCAACCAACTGTTTTTATCTGTTTGCTTTTTTACTTGCCCTCAGGCAAGTGGGCCAGTGCTGATGTTGAACCTCAGAGCAGGTGTACTTATCCTCTTACACTGTTGGAAATGAAGCTGAAATGTTTCCTCTTCGGTTGTTTAATTTCATTACTGGAGAATACACAAATTACATTTCATTCAGTTCATTTAATTTATTGAAGAAATGCATGCAGTGAAAAGGTCAAGTTAAATAAACACTCCTTTTTTTTTCAATGCATCATGTCACTGAGATCTCTGCATGCATCATACTCAAATGATGAATTTTTATTTCTGGCTTTGATTGTCAATCCCTTGTCCATCCAGGCTGTGGTTTATACAGGTCAGGAGTATGTATTATGGTGGGTAATCTGTATCTCTCCTCCCTGTCTCTCCATCTCTCTCTTTCTCTCTCTCCCTCTCTCCATCCACTTTCCATGCAGCTGACGACCCTGCGAGGTGCCATCCTGGAGGACGCCGTGCCCTCCACTGCCAAGCACGCCACGCCACGTGGCCTCCCGTTGAAGGAGGTGCTGGAGTTCCTGGTGCCCGAGCTCAACGCCCACTGCCTCCGCCTCGCCCTCAACACGCCCAAGGTCACCGACCAACTGATGAAACTTGACGAGCAGGGGGTAAGGATGCCAGCCACTGCCAGGAACATGCCAGCCAATCATAGCCCTCCTTCCTGCACACTCCTGATGTTTATGATATGGAAGGACTGAAGAAGCAGTCATTGTTGGCAAAGAATGTGCTGGAAATAATTTGACAAATATTAGATTTTGGGGGTTTATTTGGTGGACCTTGCTCTCCATTCAATCCATCTAGTACACTATGGTGTCATTTTGAACTAAAGGCTTTGAATTGAAAGACTTTGGCTTTGTGTTTGAGCCATTCTAAATCTATTTTTTATTGTCCTCTCTCTCACAGCCCCCGTTTTTTCTGTCATACCCCCAAGACACACACACACACACACACACACACACCTACCACACAGTTTTAAAATCATCCGGTCAGATGGTGTGTTACAGAGTAAAGTAAAAGAGTTGAAGAGTTGATAAGGGTTTCTGTTAAAGACATATTAGACCATGTTTATAAACCTCTCACTGATTCAGCCTCTATTCTCCATCTTTTTCCCTGTCTCTTTTTTTTTCCCCAGTTGAGCTTCCAGCTGAAGGTGGGAGTGATGTACTGCCAGGCGGGCCAGAGCACGGAGGAGGAGATGTACAACAACGAGGCGGCCGGCCCCGCACTCGAGGAGTTCCTGCAACTGCTGGGGGAGCGGGTGCGCCTCAAAGGCTTCAACAAATACAGAGCCCAGCTTGACACCAAGAGTACGTTTTACACACACACTCATTCATACACACACAAACACACCCCCCCACACACACACACGCACGCACACGCACTCATACACATACACTCACATGTATTGATACACACACACACACACACACACACACACTAAGTATCATGTTCATCTCAACACCAGTGATAAATAGAATATTTTGTCAGAATTTTTATTTATTTATTGGTCAAAGATCTACTATCCATCTTCATATTTTATGAGCATTTGACAGGTGGCTAGCACTAATCCCCAGCGTAAGGGTTAGGGTCACATTGAGGGCAAAGCTGGAGCTGACTTTAGGCGACTCTAATAAACTGCAGCCTCCCAGCAGCGGTCGACCTTCTCTGCTCCTCCTCAGAGTCCCACAGAATGAATCAGCGAGCGTCTCCTCCGCCGCGCTGTGCCAGAGTGCCTGTCTCCGATTAGCGTCGGTGATGGATCTCTGAGCGCTTCAGCTTTCTCACAGCTACCTCATAACTCATGCTCGCTGCTTCCTCATGCCCTGTCTACTGCAACCGCTTGCAAGACATAATAGCCTCCTCTTCAGTTTTCTCTCCACTGCCCCTGATGATCATGCCCTCATCAAACACACAAACAAAGACACACACAAACACACACACCTTTTCCCCAGTCAAAATGTATTAAATACAAAACCCACATTGCAAACTGTCCTCATAACAAAAATCGAACAAAGGCATTTATTTAGCTTTTATCTTAAAAACCCATCCTAAGTTGTGGAAAGTTTGTGCTTCTGTGTTTATTTATTTATTTATTTATTTACATATTTGGGCAGTGAGGTGCATGTGTCTGTAATCTCACTGGTCCCTATGCTGAATGATAATGGTGTCTGCTTAAAACATTGGACCAGACAAATAGGGCTCTGTTAAGGGAGCATGCAAATTGCCCATTTTTGAGTGCATTAAAACATATGGGCGAATCAGAATCCGCCACTTTGGTCTGCATTTGCCACAAATTACCTCTGATGGAGCATACAGACGGGTGTGGGGGGGGTGAAGGACCTCAGTTTAGGGATTCCATGTCCAAATGAGAGTGTGGAACGAAATGAGCGGTGGAGGAAAAAAAAACTGTGTTGGAAATGGGTTTTTGCCTCCACACAAAGCCATGCACTTACAGTGAATTATTTTTCTTTTCCCCCCAGCACCATAAGACCCTAAGAGCGGAGAAACTGTGTTATTGGGCCTACCACTATAACCATGAAATTTGTGTAATAACTCGATAATGCTGGTTTGAAAAAGCACTTGCGTGGGTATGCAGTCCATGCCTTGACCTAATGTATAACACTGCATGGTGAAGAGGTAAAATCACATTAAGCGTTCATGTCCTTCACATTTTCGATTTATAAGTGATATTGGTGTAAAATGAATGTCTTTGATGTTTCTGCTGGTTTGAAATGGGATGATGTGAACACAATGCGTTCAAATAGCCCATTTATACAGCAACATTTTCAAAACACTGAGTAAATCCTACCGGTGTAAATATATATATTTCTGTTTGTAATATTACTAACTGGCAGCTGACAATGAAGACCCTGCAGCTGTTACTAATATAAAACTATGTGTGCCGGCTGCGCTCTCAAATCAGTACAGCCAGGGGCGGCAGAGGGACCTAGAGCAGAGAGCATTTTAGTATGTAATGTGTGTGACCTTTGTGTGTGTGTGTGTGTGTGTGTGTGTGTGTGTGTTTTTTCCCCTCTACAGCGGACTCCACTGGTACACACCCTCTGTACACCACCTACAAGGACTACGAGATCATGTTCCACGTGTCCACCATGCTGCCGTACACCCCCAACAACAAGCAGCAGGTACAGCAGCACTCTGCCCTGAAACACACTAAATCCACAGACAGAGGAAAAGGGGTTCTAATCACCTGGGCATCTCCTGTGCCCTCTATTATAGGTTAAAGACATGAATGTAAAACTTGTATAGAAGTACTGAGATGAGGACACACCCTCTCTGGTTCTGGTTTATACCATATGTAGAATAGCCTGGCTTTCATGACCAATAACGTCCATCTGAGATTGAGCTTGGTCTGGATATCTAGCCTTCACTCCCACTTCTCTAAGGTGGGATCCACAAAAGTAAATTTAAAATGCCTTTAGTGTTTTTTTCTTGATGAGCCGGCCTCCATTGTCCTAAAGCCCATTTTTGATTGGTTTCCTATTTAAGGCAAACAAAACAAAAGTACAAACAAATAGGCCGGTCGGCCATACTGAGCTACAGAGCGTAATACATGGGATGCATTATGGATAAGAACTAATGTACTGTAATTACTTGAGCATGACCTGGTGTTGTTCATTAATTGTGTATCTGCACTCTACTAAAACACTCAACCTAAATCTAGGTGAATATTTATATCATGAAGAAACCAACCAATCGTTTGCTCTCTTTGTCATCACAAGTGTTTTGAAGGTATTGGAAATCTCCTTTGATATGGTGCTCTTTTGTTCTCTGCAGTTGCTAAGGAAGCGCCACATTGGCAACGACATTGTGACCATCGTGTTCCAAGAGCCCGGCGCCAAGGCCTTCAGCCCCAAGAACATCCGCTCACACTTCCAGCACGTGTTTGTGGTGGTGCGCGCACATAACCCGTGCTCCGACAGCACCTGTTACAGGTGAGAGACCACCACTACAAACAGTAGTCAAAGTCAAAGTCAGCTTCATTTCTCCACATGTACCAGAGGAATCAAAAGTACGTTTCTTGCTGTTCCACGGTGAAGCAAAAATGCAAAACACAGAAGACTTATCTTAACACTAAAGTAAAGTGGTGCACAACAGAGACTGACATTTTTTTCTAACACTAAACAGTAAACTGCATTGCACACTTCCTAACATGCAATTTCACAAGACCGGATCACAAGAGAAAAACACAAGAATAGTGACTCTTGTCACTCCTTCATTATTTTGACCTTTCAATTGGAAAACTGCTAGTTTTACATGGATCGAAGAAAGATCACACACACACTTTTACACTCAAACACACTGCCTCTGTTCTGACTTGCTTCGAGGTTGTTGAGGCCACTGAGAGCAGTGTGGGGGTTAATCATCCCCATGTTTTGGCATTTTGGTGGCCCAACACCATCTGTGTGCATTGGCCTGAGGTGAACAAGGCTGTCAGATGTTGTTAACAGCACCAACATCAAGAGCTGTCCTCACTGCCGTTGTGTCTCGTAGTTTATTAGATTGTCTGTCTGCTTCTCTCTCTCTCTCTCTCTCTCTCTCTCTCTCTCTCTCTCTCTCTCTCTCTCTCTCTCTCTCGCTTACGCACTTACTCTCCAGAATCTTCTGCAACACGTGTGTCTCCTCTGTGATGACACCCCCCAGAACAGTGGGGGCCTGCCTTCGCCATGCAATGATGCTCAGAGACATTTGTTCCACTTCTCACTCCGTTTTGGTCGTTAGAGTGGCGCTCATGACTCAAAACCCTGCTCGGGTCTAAAAACACCCAAAACTGACAGCAGTGGTGTAATGCCAGGTTAGGAGTCAGGGGAGGGGGTACAGTACATGTCAAAGGAAGTAACGGCCACAACTTGCCTCTTCACTTTTTTCTTGCTCTCCTCTCTGTGCATCCTTCTCTTTTTTCCCCCCTCTCCCCCACCTTGCTTTCTCTCTTTCCCCCTTTTTCTCTCTGTATTTCTTCTCTGTCTCGTCACGTCATCTGGTTGTCACGCCTGACTGGGTATAATGGAGTCTGTAATTGCTGATGGGGCTTCATCGTGCGCCTCCTTTAATTGTCCCCCAGTGGGGCGGCCCTCAAGAAGAGAGGAAGGGAGAGAAAGAGAGAGTGGGGGGGGCAGGGCGGGGGGGGCCACCGGAATTCGGTGCCGTCAAGAACCGTTTGTCACACACTGAGCCATCCAGATCATGTCCTGAAATAGAATGCTCCATTCCCCCCACCGCACCACACCACACCGCATCCCACCCAACCCCCACCCCACCCCACCCTCATGCCTGGGTGAGAGATTTCTCTAACTAGGAGAGGAGCTCGCTAAGTCTGGTGTAGGCGACGGAGGAATCTTAAACCTCCTGAGTGTGTCACTCTGTCGCGGCCCAGAGAGAGTTAATCCAGGGGGCCTCTCCTTCGGGGAACGATGCAGTCAAACTTCATTTCAAAGAGTAAGGCGTTTGCACGTCAGAGTGTACAGCAAGTGAGATGGAGTAGCAGCAGAACTCTGTGTGCACTGCAGGGACCACTTCAGAATTGCAGTTTAGGCATTAGTGAGGTGTCCAGCGAAGGTGTTACCGTCATGCTGAAGTAAATGGCCAAAGCCGTGGTTGCCTTTCTGATATCAGAAGTTAGATACTGGTTAGATACTTGATCAAATGCTAATATTACTGCTGCATTGTAGGCCAAATGGTGCCGTGTTCCTCCATTCATTCTTTGGATGCACTGAGGTGCGTCACATTTTTCGACCTCATTTAGACTGTGAAACATTTGAATTGAGCAAAAGGTTTGTGTTTCGCTGCTTTCATTGCAGGAGTTGTAATTGTGCTCAGTATTCTCAGCTCCTTAGCTGCTGCAGGCTGTGGAGTTGTTTTATAGCACCACGTTCTATTGCCCTTACACTCTCCTCCTGTGAGGGTTTAGGAGCTGTGGAGTAAGTCAGTGTGTGTGTGTGTGTGTGTGTGTGTGTGTGTGTGTGTGTGTGTTTGGAAGGGGGGGGGGGTGGTAAACCTCTTCCTCTGTCTGGATATTAGCAGGTGATTATCACAAATTAAACACAGTCTTCGCACATGATGTGTTTTACGCATTCTAGGTTAGGTGTTAAACACCATTACGCCAAACTGATGTTTCAACCACTTACAGGAAAAGCAAAACCAGAAGATGTTTTTTTTTTTTTCTTTCTCTCCCTCACAATCAGTCTCTCTCTTTCACGCTCTCTCTGCACCTTTCTCTTTTTCACTCTTCCTCTGTAGCTCTCTTTCTTTCTTTGTCGTCCTCTCTCTTTCTCTTTATCTCTTTCTCTCTTGTGGGCTGCGTCAGGGCTGTAGGCAGAGGAAGCAGCCCACGCAGTGTACATTTATATCCCGCGCACACCTTCTCCCGCTCACTTCTCCACTTAAACACCGAAGGGGGGAGGGGGTCAGGAGGAGACAATGTAAACCCCCCCCCACCCCCATCTCACCTCTCCACCTCCCAATGACTCACTGGCCTCTCGGAACTGCAGCTGCAGATCGGCATTGAAGGGCCAGGTCACAGTTAGACGTCTGGCCAAAGCATCACCTTTCTTTTTTTTTGTTTTTTTTTTTTCTCATACCTGACCTGAAGAATCGCAGTGGTGGAACTTGTCTCACTTGTCTTAAAACAGTGTGTGTGCGCCTGTGTGTGTTTGGGCACTTGTGGGGGCCAGGAAGGGGTATAGAATGTGATATTTAGAGTAATAGAGGGTAAAGAGAGAGCTGCTGCACCCCCCCCCCTCTCCACCCCACCCCACCCCATTTCCAAAGAGGTTGTCGTCTCTTGTTTTGACAGATAATAAACAGGCCTCCACAGTGGCATTACAATAAGCTGCAAATTACACGCAGCAGACAGCACTGGCGAGCACACCGTCGCTTCAGCACCTACTCTTGTGTCTCACTGCCAGCAGTTAGTCACCTGACTGCACGCACCACGGGCGCTGGTAGTGTAGCGGTGAAGAAACCTGGCTGGCATGCTAGTAGCCTAGTGTTGGTTCGAATTCCAGCTGGATTTGGGGTAATGGTTTGCAGTCAGTTGTCAGTTAATGTTTATTCAGTTGTCTCTCTTCCTTCATATCCTCCTCCCTTGTGTGTGTGTGTCAGTGTTAGTGTGTGTGATCATTGGTCGGCTTTGGGCGATGGTCTGCACTCAGTCGTCATCAACAGCGGTGAGTCTCGCGGTCTTTAGACCCATCAGCACCAAAGCCACCAGAGACCCAAACACTCTCCCAGCCCCACTGGCAGCAGGAGCAGCAGCTGGAGAGCTGTCCTGTTGAACAAACACGTCAAGCCCCGTCTACCAGTGAGTCAGTTAGGTCTTAATATGAGAGTGCTGCTAGAGAGAGAGGGAGAGAGAGAGAGAGAGAGAGAGAGAGAGATAGAGAGAGAGAGAGAGCCATGCACAGGGGAAAACGGTATGTCCAGTATGCCTGCTGGGTGCTGACAGTGAAGTTGCCATGGCTGCATTTGGCAAAGACTGCTTCGCTACGGGTAGTATGGAGTATGTAGCCACTCTCCCTCGTTATTATTGTTTGTTTGGTTTACTGTGCAAATGTAGTATATACAGTAAGGCCTTTAGGAGGGAGAATAAAACAATAGGAATTGCCTCATCAACTTTTTTCATGACATATAATGTAAGTAGAGGCTGAAGGAAGAAGCACACTGGGGCTTTCCTTTGCTTATCTTAGTTGTTTTTTCGCCCCCTATCCCCTCCCCTCCACCGAGAAGTTTGGGGATGCGTGTGTGTGTGTGTGTGTGTGTGTATGCGCGCTTGTGCGTGTGTGTATTTTGGGGGGAGGGATTAAGCACTGCAGGAGAGATCTGGGCCTCGTCCTTCCCTGCGACTAGCCAAGTATCGAAGTTTGAGTTCCACACATTCCACACAGCACAGAAATCCTGACGTGCCCATTCCACAGGCACTCAGAGAGAGAGAGAGAGAGAGAGAGAGAGAAAGAGAGAGAGAGAGAAGAAAGGAGATAGATCAAGTCACATACAGTAAGAGGGAGGTGAGAGAGGGAGAGAAAGAAAGAGTAAAGAAGGAAGATATATAGTAGGAAAGAGAAAGAAAGGAGGTAGAAATGGAGAACTGAGCTGAGGCGAAACGCAGAAAGCGGAATCCGAGTGTTCTGCATTGCTTGAAAATGTTCCAACCTTCCTCCCACTCTGGTTCCTATGGCAGCGCTCTCTCTTTCTCTCTCACATACACTAACACACTCTCTCTTTCTCACACACACACACACACACAAACACACACGCACAAGAACTGCTGTTACGTGATCTCCTTTTAGTCAACCGACTGTGCATCATCCTAGTCCTGATATTTACAGACAGACATCAATAAGCCCTCATTATATTCCTTCTGTAATTCACAGTCACTCCTCTCAAACAGCAGCCCTGGACTCTAACCATCTGCTCCCTTCGAGTTGGCATTATAGCAGCTCAAACATAAAGCAGATATGTACACAGTGGAGAAAATGTTTCAGTTCATTCAGTGTGCACAGTGGACGTCCCTCTCTCTCTCTCTCTCTCTCTCTCTCTCTCTCTCTCTTTCTCCGTCTCACTCCCCCTGGCTGGAAAGGCGTTTGAGCGTCATTCATATTCATGAATCCCTTGCGGCAATCTTCTGAGTATTCTGCCTCCCTTCCTTTCTTCAGAACAATCATATGCCGTGCTTCTGAGAGCCTGGTGTTCATTGTTTAAAGTTTGCATCGTCGGTGCATACTTTACGTACTTTACATGCAAAATGTTCTTTAACTTCAACTTTACTTCTCTTTACTCCCCTTCCTCCTCCTACTTGGCATTGTACTCCTCACCATCCTGCTCTCCCATCTCTTTCACCTTCTGATTTCTTCTATCCCTTTTTCATCATTTCTCCTTATTACCATCATTATTCCCTCACTTCTTTCCCCTCCTTCTCCATTTCTTTTCCTCTGCTTCCTTCCTCCCTCCCTCCCTCCCTCCCTCCCTCCCTCTGTCTATCCTCTTCCTATCCTCTTCCTCCTCCCTTTGTTCTCCTGTCATTCCTGTCTTTCCCCTTCAACCACTTCCTCCCTCTCTCTGTTCTCTTGATATGTCATAAGCAATTGGATGCCTAAAGTTTCCTTGCGATTAATAAACTATGTCTGTCTGGTTCTGTTTCTTCCCATCTTCTCTCTCTCTCTCTCTCTCTGTATTTTCCAGTGTGGCAGTGGCCCGCTCCCGAGATGTGCCCGCTTTTGGGCCGCCGATCCCGGAGGATGTCACCTTCCCCAAGTCCGGCGTCTTCCGGGACTTCCTGCTGGCCAAGGTCATCAACGCGGAGAACGCGGCGCACAAGTCGGACAAGTTCCGCGCCATGGCCACGCGCACGCGGCAGGAGTACCTGCGCGAACTCGCCGAGCGGCACGTGACCAGCACCCCGATCGACACGTCGGGCAAGTTCCCCTTCATCTCGCTGGCGCACAAGCGCCGCGAGCGCAGCCGGCCGTACGCGGGCGCCGAGCTGCGCAGCGGCGGCGCCGTGGCCTGGCCGGTGCACGCCGAGGACCAGCAGGGCGGCGGCGGCGAGCTGGAGGCGCTGCTGGCCATTTCGTCCGAGCTCCTGGTGCTGGCCGACCCCGAGGCCAAGGCGGTGGTGTTCAACTGCGCCGTGCGCGACGTCATCGGCTGGATGCTGGGCAGCCCGGCTTCCATGAAGATCTACCACGGGCGAGGGGAGAGCGTGTCGCTGCGCTCCATGGGCAACAACACTGAGGACTTCCGCGAGGTGGTCAAGAGGCTGGAGGTGAGATGGGCACGGGGGTCTGGAGCGCTTCAGAGATGTGGGGTGGACAGGCACGGGAGAGGGGGGAGCGGGGGGTCGTTAGAGTCTCACTACATCAACTGCTGTACCAGATTATGGAAATAATCCGGCCTGACAAAAAGATGTGAACCAGAAATATGAAAATGGGGCTGAATGATGAATAATGAAGCCTGTGTTAACCAATATTGCTATTGACTTTTTAATGGGCTCTTAGTCAGTCAGTGACTAAGAGTGGTGACAGGGGTGTTAGCAACCATATCTCAACTGTAGTGACCATTTTCTTTTGAAACAATTATCTGCTGTGGTATTATAGCACTTGTGTTTAAATGTTAGTGGTTAAATCAGCTCTTCGCCTCGCTTCCTGGCCAATGTTCTGATGTTCAATTATAGATTGTACTTGACAAGTGGGGTGGGGAGGTGGGGAGGGGACTTGCCATCATTCTCCATAAAAGCTAATGGTTATTACAATATTCTTTTCATCTTCATCATCCTGAGAAGCGATCTGTGGCGAGGATGAGCTTATAATAGCTGGTGATGTGTGATGCGTCAGTGGGGAGCGTGTAAGTGCTTTGGTCTCGTAACCATGCGCAGGCTGAGATCTACTTTTGTCTTGGCCCCCTGCCCATGCCAATGTGAGAGGGAGAGAAAGAGAGTGGGAATGAGAGAGAGCGAGAGAGAGAGAAATTCACTCTGAATGCAAACACTGTTGCCATGGTAACTAGCTTCACGGAACGGACCGTTCAAATGTTACCACAGAGCAGATCTGCACCAAAAAGAAAAGGGAAAAACTTCCATGTACAAACAAAGCAACCATAGTGGTCACATAAATGTACACCAGTCGTTTACCATGCAGTTCACCACCACAACCACATCCACCATTTCACCACCCGCTATACACACACACACACATACAAACACACACACACACACACACACCCTCTCTGGCACTGCAATCTCTATTTCATATTGTAATTTCACCATATAAGGTAAAAAAAAAACCACCTGCCTCCCTCTGATTCGATGACCAGAGGCACGCAATCTTATTTCCTCTCTGACTTTTCTAGAATATACTTCCTTCCCCACCATTCATTGCTGCCCACACTCTCAACAGGCATGTCTCTCCTCAGGTGAGCCACACAGGCTGTGAGTATCTATATTTAACTTGGCCTCCACCGCTGCTGAAGTGCCGACATCAATATCAGCAGCGTTTCAAACAAATGCCCACATCCGGCATGTTCTATCAGCGTCGAAGCAGAGACTGTTATCTGGGCCTGCCTTAACACGAAATCGTTTCTCACCTCATGTTAGTCAATTAGCGAGGAAAGCTTCCTCTTACAAACAAACAAACAGGAGCTAAATAGTGGCAGCTGCACCAGCCTCTCCCAAGGGTTTGTGTGTGTTCAAATGTTCCTTCTGAAGCTTTGGGATTATGTCTCTTCGTCAATACATAGTGGGTGGGCGGAGGGCAGTTGTGAACGCATCTTCTCTGGATTTATGGTTTCTATTGCCGTTCTGTCACTTTGATTTTTTTTTTTCCTCTTTTCTTTCTCGCTCAGCCTTTTTCTCTCATCTCTTTTCCTCCCCCTTTTCCTCCCACTCTTTCTGGATCTAATGGCTTAATTCAATTCTGTATTTGCTTTATTGGCATAGCTCGCGGTTTTTTATTTATCTGTTTATTTATTTTCAAATCAAATTTGTGGGATACGAAGCAAATGTCTTCTCTCCTCCCCTCCCCTGCCTACTTCTGAAGTTTGGATGCAATTTCTCTTTCTTTCTCACTCTCTCTAACTCTTTTTCTCTCTCTCTGTCTCGCTCTCATTCTCGTTCTCATTCTGTCCCGCCCCAGCTCTTTTTCAAACAAACTTTTCTCTCCGTCTCTCCCATCCCCTCCCCTGCCTGTCCTCCTCATCCCTTCTTACTCCCTAATGGGAACAAGGTACACAACATAGGAAGTTCTGGGAGTAAATGTGAATCGAGCGAATCTTATGTTATTTGTTTATCTATGTCATTTTGTTATTTGTTCATCCATCAAAACGGAATTATTGGCAAGCTCTCTCTCCCTTTTTATCTCTTTATCTCTTTCTCTCTCCCCCTCTCTCGCTTT
>JAVQKI010158056.1:0-12615 GCA_036025975.1 Nematalosa erebi
TCCCCTGATTTTCATGAGCACCATGAAAAAGCAGAGTGTCAGGGGACAGCAGCAGCAGCATTAGGGGACGCTCTTTCGGTTTAAGACCGGGAGAGCTAACTATTTCCCCCCTGAACAGAACAAGCAACAATGGCAGACTATGCCATGTTATACACGACAAGGTGGAGGTGGGGAGGCGGTGGGTTGCAAAGATGCGTGCAGCATGCAGTAGGGGACAAACTGGAGCAGCTTTTAGTAAGGCGCCTGTTTGAGTGTGGCCACTCAGAGCAAGGGCAGCTGGTCAGCTGGTAGATCAGCTGATGTACTGTATGCTGTTGTTTAGCCGAGGGGAAGCGGTTAGCTCTTGACTACATGGCCTGCCAGAACTGACGCTGACGCTCGATTTCCCACTTGCATTAAAGGTATCCCTTCTGGGAAGGTGTGACTAGGGGGACCATGGGAGCCAGCCTTATTTAGCCCAGGTGCCCAGCTTGGAGTGTCATGTTGAGACCGATTGTCTTGTTTAGCCTTGGTTCTGAATGCTGTTTCTGTTGATGGGTGTCAGAAGTAACGACACTGTGAGATTGTTGCACCCCCTCTGCGTGGCTGTTGGTATGGCCGTCCCCCGAGTCTGAGTCACATCCCTGAGACTGTCCTCCTCAGCCATGCTCTCAGAATGCGCTCATTGTTTCGTGCAGACCGAAGCTCCCACCACGAACCATCCATAACCCATCATACTGCCTTTATTCATCATATCCTTGCCTGGCTTCGGGCGAACTGGAGGGTCGTGCCCCAACCTCCAACAGACCCCCCACCTCTCTCCCAACAGCTGGCAGATACAGCAGCTCTCTCCCCTCTCACCACTGGGCCTAAGACAGAGGGCCTTCTGACCTGCCATTGGGAGGAGGACAACAGCTGTCAGCCCCCTTTGAGCAGTATGCTCATCAATGTTCACTGTTGACTGTAAGTATTAAGTTAACTGTAAGTCATGTTATTCTGGCTAAGTTGGTCAGGCTTAGGAATAGCTGAAGAGATAAAAGGCTCCTCTCATGAAACAATTCATGATTTGGGATCAGCTGACACAGGACACAGGAAGATACAGTCATGTTAAAAGAGGATTTAAATTCGAAAGGCTTGGCATGGCATGGTGGAAAAGGTCCAGTCATAATTTTACCACGTGGATTGAATCAATGTGACTCACTGGTGTCATAGTTACTTATAAAGCATGTTCTGTTGGCATGAGACTGAATAATTATGTTGACTTATTCTCATAGTAATTATAGGGGTCACTGTCCAGTTTGAAGCCCATAGTGTATAATGAGAGCAGTCCATTTTAAGGTTTTGACCCATTGGATCCTCATTCATTTATCTCGCTGAAGGACACCGAGTGAAAATATTGTTTCTCTGTGACATCCATGGCTATCTTGAGAGACGTCCTCTCAGTACCTACCAATAAAGTGCCTGGCCAGCATCCTGTGTGGGATAGCCTGGCCTCAAGCTCTTGGCCTGCAGCATGGCGGCTTAGCACAGCACCACTGGAAAGCTATTGCAGAACTGCTGCACCAACAGCTTGGGTTTTGGTTCTCGGAAAAAAAGTTCCGTCATGTATTTGGTCAACTGAAATGATGATGAGGTTTTTACCTTATCCAGGGGAATTGAGGTGTGATATGCAGTAAAATGCATTATCATCTGATTCATGCTGGAAACAGAACGAATTGCTAGTTTGTTGCTTCTGACGCTATTTTTGGAAGGTTCCTCATGAAGACGTGCTGTGGCTGCAGCTTTGAGAAGTGATTTCTGCAGCATGTTCTGTTTGTTTCTGCTCTGTTTCATACTGACCTCTTTCAAGAATCTGTGTCAGTTACCCCCTCTGCTGCTCCACACAAACCTCCTCCCAAGCTTATGACTGAGTGGTCATCTGCCCCCTCCCCCATGCCCTGATGATTGGGCTATCACACTCCCCCACTGGACAGAGAGCAGAGGGCCATGCTTCTTGCTCTGCTGCCTGTGAACATCTCTGCATCTGAAGATGTGTTTATGTCAGATAGCTCTAGTGTTTGGGTTGTATTTATGCTGATATTTCTGTATTGTTTCAACTGCCTTGTTCCCCAAGCCACAGTGGAGTCACTCCTGTTATTTTGAATCATCTCAGGATTGGATGATTGGGACTGAGAGGAGGATGTTCATTTGTTAAAAGATGACATGGACCATTGATCTCTCTCTCCCTCTCCCTCTCTCCCTCCCTCTCTCTCCCTCTCCCTCTCTTCCTCCCTCTCTCTCACTCACTCAGTCACCAACTCACTCTCTCTCTCTCTCTCTCTCTCTCTCTCTCTCACACTCTCTCTCTCTCTGTGTTGCTTGAGAACACCAGGTGATGAAAATGACAGGGATTAAGTCAGCACTTTGAATGTGTCATCTAATCTGTGATTAGCCCACATTCACTTTGTACCCAATCACTGAATGCCAAGGTATGTGTACGTTTGTTTGTTTGTTTGTGTGTGTGTGTGTGTTTGTTTTTGTCTGTGTGTGCATGTGTGTGTACGTGCCATACTTTGATTGATTGTCTACTAAATTATAAAATATAAAATAGTGACATTTAAAATTGATCTTTTATTGTTAATCCATCGTTTTTAAGTGGATCTCTCCAGGGGCGTGTCCAGGGGGAGGAATGTTGGGATGATTGTAAGGACCTGGCACTGACAGTGGGCCCCAGAGAGCATGTTATATATCGATGTTTTGGGTTATAATCAATGTTTGGGTGGCCCAAAAATATTTGCATTCATAGGGTCAAAAATTTCTAGCGCTGCCCCTGGATGTGTCATTAGTCCCCAGGTGGTTCACTCTGTTGGGACAGGTGAAGAAGGGCCAATTCTGCACATGTGTCCCACTGCAATGGTGGTATTTTCAGTGGTCATATTGCAGAAGACGAATTCTGCTGTTGGATTTGTACTAGTTAAATCCTAAAATTCACCAAACCAAATTAGATCACGGCACAAGCAGTATGATATTGTAATCCGCTCTGTTCTTGTTATGATTTTTGGCCCACTTTTTTCCCAGGACAGAATTCAATTTTATATACTGTGCGTTTTTATAGAATTTTTTTATGGAGCCAACTAATTAAATATTTTGACACTATTTCAGATCCAAGCTTTGAAGCAAATGAAAGTTCTTTCTTAGAATATGCTGATTGCTGTATTCTCTTGTAGCACAGAGACAGGAAACACAGCCCACTTGAGAACATATAAAGCTGCCTTAGAGTCTGTTTAGAGCAGCCGTTGGCAGATCACCTCAAGTTAATTATGGGACAGTTTGAATAAAAGCAGGAGAGAGGGAGGGAAGAAACTCGACTGGCGATTTGTGGAATTTTTGAGTGTGGGGGTGCGTGGGAAAGGGATGGGCATGTTTAATGGAAGTCAGGTCACTATGGAGGCTTTTTGTTTTGTTTCAAAGGCTGCCTTTTACTTGTATGATTAAAGGTCATATAATGTCCGATCCAGATTCACTTTCTTTTCATCTGCTCTTTCAGTCTGTTGTGTTAAAAGTGATACAGGTTTTGTGCACGATGACAATCCACTCTGATTCCCAAGCCAGTAATGTGTGTAAGATATGGAGTAGGAATGCAGCCTTCCAGAGTGAAGTCATCCTAAACTGGGATAGAGCGAGGGGACTCACTGCTTACTGAAAGTTCCTTACACAGACGAAGGTGATGTCATCGCTGCCTTTGTGTATGGGGGCAACAACGTGAAGCTTGGCCGTCTTGCTTGTTCCTGTGGCTGAATAGCAAGACGCTTCACACAGTGTAGCACAAAAGACATAGGCCCCTGTGTCTCGGCCAGAGTAATCTACTTCTATAGGACATCCTGCAATATGACAAAGAGGCCTGGGAACTGGGCCAGCATAAACACAAGCGTCAGCAGACGACTAGTGTGAGTGTGCGTGTGAGTTTGCCTAAACATTTATGAAGTGCTGGGGAATCTAATTTTAGAACAGTGCATGACTATTGTTTGTTCTTGGACCTTTTCTTGCTTTTTCTTGTTCTGAATAAGAAAGCTGGAGAGAGAACAAGAGATTATTTTCATTCAGTGGTCCCTTTTAAGTTTTTTTATATTGATGATATACAAGTTCATTTGGTGGTCCCACAAATTATTCTCATATGGGGAGAAATAACATTAAAACATAGAAATTCAAACTTGTTAGTAGGTGGCATGAGAGGCAACATCAAATCTTACCATCTACTTTACCAGTCTGACCAACTGCATCTGAAGCAGTTTTTTCTGCTTGGACATACTTGGACTTGGACTACTGAACTTTTCTCAATCAGGATCATTTTGTCCCACAAACCATTCACCGACAAAAAGGTCAGGTTGCTGTAATAGGACAATTTCAGTTTTTAATCAAGCGTTTTCCATGCTGCCTTGTGTCTAGCTGGAAACATGTCAATTTAATACTTTAAACACATTGTATTTTTACTACTATGACCATTATAATGTTAGGTGGGGATAAAATAACTGATTAGGTCCATGGCCTCTGGCTGATGTATATATATGTATACACACACACACACACACACACACTCTGACTCACATACACACTTTTCCTTTTTGCCTTGAAATGTTTCAGTAAACAAAAGCTGTGAGGTCATACCATATCCTCCAGATGACGGCAGTTCAGGAAGAGCTGAAGGAAAGCCGGTGTTTTCTGGTAACTTCAGCAATCCTTCATGCCTTCCTGTGGAGGGACTGACCTCTCTGACACTGTTTGTGCAGTCAGAGCAGTCTTTCCCATCGTAATCTCAAAAACACACGCCTGGCCGATTAGTGTTTTCGAAGCACAAGTGACATGTCAGCCAGAATGACTGTGGAGTGGGATTATGCAGGCCTGAGTCCCATCGATGCTCTGGCTTGCCTGACCTATAACAGAGCAGCTAATGCAGCCTTGTCTGCCACATGATGCCAGACCAACAGGCAGTTCATTTATGCCAGCCTGAATCAGCCCGCATTCACAGAGCACAGAAAACAGACCTCTTTGTGCTCCACCAGGATTAACCACACATGAGCTAAAATAGCTTGAACAAATGTCACTTAACTGCAGCCAGATCACTCTTTTTATCTCATCGTGTCATTTTCTTTTTTAGAACTTATGCAGACAGTACATCACTTTCTTAGTCTCTTTTTATTTTTGGCTGTAGCCCTGTCGTACAGAAAGGGTGAATGAACTGATGGTGATGCTGTGTCAACATGGCTGAAAAGGTTCTATTTACAGACTGCCTGATTCTGTATTCTCTATATTTCTCTGAGTATTCATTCATGGCCACTCTTGCATCTGAAAAAAAATGTGATTCCTCTACTTTTACATTCCTATCGTCTTCTTCATTTTCTAGAGATCTAACAATTTACTGTTCTGCTCTCCATACTTATGTGCTATCAGTGGAGTAGGCTTGTGAAAGTACATTATCCTATTTCAGTAAATCAGGGGTGCTAGGGTGCATCTGTCTTAGAGCCACATTCATGTTTTCTAGGCCATCAGAAGAGACGGTGCCAGAGTGACTGCTTGCCTCTGGTGCAGTGGAGGAGGAGCACAAGGCTTACTCAGCCCTCTCTCCAGCTCTCTCTCTTTTGTTCTTGTCCTCTCTCCATCTCTCTCTCTCTCTCTTTCTCTTCCTCTCTCCATCTCCATCTCTCCCCTTCTCCCCCTTCCGCCTCCTGGCCTCCCCGGGGGTCCGTAGGACCAGCATCCGTGGGCTCTCGGAATGACTCATTTGTCAGCGGGTGTTACTGTACATTACTGGAGATGGCCTGCTGCGCGTGGGCTTCATTAGTCCCGCTGGGAGCTGCCTGTGGTGCTGAGCCGCGCTAGCAGTGGGCGCGCCAGCACTCTCTGCTCCATGACGACGTCAGTGCTCTCATTGAGGATGGAGTCAGATGGCCAGCACGTGAGCACCAGGGCCTCATTGGATGCATCATTTGAACAGTGAGCCTAGGGTGTGTGAATGTGTGTGTGTTTTTATGTGTGTGTGAGTCAGATCTCGTTCTGGAAAAGTTTGAGATCTGCAGATGGGCCAGAGCGGGGGGACGCTCGGTCAGGCTGGAGCAGAGAAAGGGGTTTGTGAGGAACAGATTTAGCTAGCTGACGGAAAGGAATGAAATGACTCCCTTGCTGATCCTGACCATAGCACTTGGAATACCACTCCTCCGTAAGGGAGGAAAGAAGAAACAGAGGGGGAGAGAAGAGAGAGGGAGTTGGGAATTTTCCAGGTGTGTAAACATGGCCCACCCACCAGTGTCTGGATGTCCCCCTCTACATTTATCACCCTGTGGATTCATGAACTTAGCCAAGGCAGTGGGGTAGGATTCCCTCCTGAACTGGACAACAAACAGCACACCCACCAGATTACAGCGCCATTGGCAGATAGAACTAACGCTATTCAACTTCAAAGCTTGCATGAGATCCCGTCGAAGAGATCTGCTTTACTGTGGGACATTGAAATAGAGGCAGCCTGAGCCAAGGTAGCTGTTTAGTGTGCAGCCAGTGCAAAGTCCACAAATCACATCCAACCAAACAGATCACTCTCTGATCTCTGATCAATTGGAATGTGTGTGCCTCTGCCAACCTCACATGAAAGTCTTCATGTTGATTTGTCCCTATGGATCTCATTCTCCCTTCCTTAGCTCTCTATGAAAACAAGGAAGGATCAGCTGTTTTCCAAGGCTAGGGCAGCTCCACCTCCGCTCTAGTCTTTGGTTCAAGTCTTTTCTTCCAATGGGTTTCAATAAATGACATGTTTTGGTCCTTGTGTTCGGTTCTGCTGAATCACACCCTGGGCTCTGGCCAGGCATCTGGTTCTGATTTGCCGTTTCCTCAACACCTCCTCCCTGGGCTTTTCTCTGGTGGCTCAGGACAGATTGGCCCAAGCCAACTATCAGGAAGTGCATCAGGGTCCAACCGTTGGCCCACTGAAATATGAATAAAAGACAAGGAATGCCAAACAGGCAGGAAGTGATGGTGTGGGTTGAAACAGCTGAACTCTAGAAAGACTGAGCATCAAGCTTCAGTCTTTGTGTTGAAGACATATTGTTTGTGTGGTTGTAGGTTGTCCTCCTCACTCTCAACACTGCTATTCTTTGCCTGTTTGAGGACATTAGCACAGTAAAACACGTAGGCCTCAATTGATGTAGATTCTTGCTGAACAGATTTCCAGCCAACAGGTTTCAACCATATGTCAATTCATGATTTAACTTCGACTTTTGAAAAAGCACTGGAACTTAATTTACTCTCATTAAGATTCTGAAATAAAAGGAAATCGTTACAACCTGTCAACAAAAAGTAGGTTGCTGTCTACTTGGGCTCATTCCTTCTCTGAAGACATTTTTGTCTGTTCTGGGTCGTTTTGTGTGTCCCTCATGTTGCTTCTGTTGTCATTTGAGGAGAGTCTGTGGTTTGTATTTAGAACCAATGAGGTGTGACTGTTTCCTTCCCTATGCGCTGTCTGCCCGTCTGCATATCGCTGCTTTCTCTTATCCCTGGAGACAAATAGACAAATCATGGCAGCTCAATCAGGTTTTATACGTATATATTTGAGTCGGAAGAGTTTTGTTGTACTGTGTTTCAGTTAAACATAATGCTTACTACTACAATTTTTGCCGACTTAATGGTGAATTATTAAACCCTTGTTCAAGGCCAGCTGGAAAAAAGCAATGCTTTCTGATAATAGTATAAATAATCTGGCAAGTTTATAGTAGTTTAGCTTGCGAGAAGCTCTGTCTGTGTACTCTAGTGTTCATTCTCTTCTTTAAAGTGTTTGCTTAGCCAAGACATTTTACTCTTTGAAACGGATCAGTCCCTGGGCCCATTGGGCCTTGAAGTGGCACTGTGCCATAGCACAACGATGGCTTCCAGCTGAGAGTCTGGAGCATGGCGTTCTGGACTATGACCTAGGACGAGGATACTCAGAGTTTAGTTGTAGCCCGCTGACTGACAGACATGTGGATGAGCTGTGGCCAGTGACGTCAGGAGACCATCAGTGAAGGCAATGCTGAGGAAGCACCTGGTGGAAAAAGGAAAGAGACTAGCATGACCTGTCACCTTCCGCCTGTAGTGTTCCTATCTGTTCCTCGACTGTTTGGTTTTACCATCTGTGATTCATAGTTGTTTAGACAGGATCCGGTGTCCTGTTAGTTGTCCGTGACAGCATTTGAGTATTTAAGTTTTTTTAAGTTTTTTTTTTTTTTTTTTTTGAGTTCTTTGAATTATTTGAACTATTGTCTGGATCTAAGCCTATAAGATTAATGAGGCATTGCTGATTAACTCAAATGAACTCAGCTGCATCTCAAAGAGCGCAGACAGGAAGGAAGTGAAGGCTGTACATTATATGTCTGGTATGTCTTTGTCATGCATTCTGCACGGCAAGTGCTGCCCGCAAAAATGTGCTCTTGCTCTCTCTTCAAGCCGACCAACAGTGAACTGGACACCAATGAATTCTTTTATTTGGCTTTGCTATTTTCTCTCATATTTTCCATCATAAGTAAAATGTCATATTGGTGGGCTCTAGTGCAGCAGCCAGAGGTTTGGCCTCCCCCCTTCCCTCTGCTCTCCTCTCCCCCCTGCTATTGCCCTCTTCCTCCCGCCTCTGGATAGCTGAATGAGGCTTGAGCCAGCTACATCTTTGAGTCCTTTTGTCCTCCACTCAACAATGCAGCATTGTGTGGGCCCATTCTTATGGCCAGTCTTTTTTTCTGCCCTGATCTCTCTCCTTGGCCAGATTGAGTGTGTGTGTGTGTGTGTGTGTTTGTATTTTTGTGAGCTCCCACCTCCCGTGCTGCGTATCCATTGACATTTTTGCACGTCTGAGTCACGGCAGACCACCCTGCGCTAATATAAACCTGACAGAGAAGCCAAGCCATCTCATATCCTGACCTTACACTGGCCCCCTCCTTAACTCATCTCTGCGTCTGAAAGCACACTGAGCGGCAGACCCATAGGGCAGACCCTAATCTCAGCCTCACACTCCTAACGCAGGAGTGGACTGCGTCAAATGTCTTACTAATTGGGAATTTCATGACTTCTAAATATCAAGACTCAGTTGTAGTGAAAGTGTGTCATTAACAAAGATATGAGATGAAGATTTGAGTTAGAAAAGTAGTAGTTTTAGCTATATTTATTGTAGGAACATATACAAAGCTGATAAGAACTTGTAATGGTTGTGGAAAGTTGCCTTCCCACAGTAGTGTATGAATTAACACTGCAGCTATAATGGGCATTTTATCTTTTCTTGTTAACAAGCAGAATGCCATGGTCCGAGAGGAAGCAAAAACAGAGGGTCAGTGAGCAGGGCACGGATGATCAAAGAGCGTCCATAAAGAGTGAGCCCTTAAAGGGTTAAGCGCATGTCAGTCTCCCCTCATGACAGGCCTTTGTTGCCCTGCTGTGTGCGCTGTCTGAAGTGCCATTTTCCCCACAGGGGCCATGGCCTAATTGCGAGACCCTCACCAGAGGCTGGGGGGGGGGGGGTGAGAATGGATATTCAGTGCACACGCCCAGCTGGTCATCCTATAATTGCCGCTCATATCATTGCTGCTCTTCCTGCCCCTCCACTTCCACCCCCTGCTTGCCTACCGTGACCATGTAGAGCAGCTCAATTCAGGCATTATCAATAAGCCTCTTTTATTTATAGCTCGCTAATGCTAGCAGTAAGGCCGGTAATGTTTTTATGATTATACATAGCTGTGATTAACATGCAGAATTGGTATGTCTCCACTCTGGTGGCTGTACATAGCACGCTGTTACTCCCAGGTCTAAGGCTGTAAAGTAAAAGAAAGTTATTGAAGCTCACACACCAAACCCGGGGATAATGCCATCTGCCACGTCTTTGGAGCTAATCTTCTGTCAGACAACACACACGTCTGTATTTACCGGACCTGGCTCGACTAATGAGGCCAGCACGCTACGCTAATTGAGCATCTGTTGGGTAGCAGTGGGCATCCTAAACACTTAAGCGTGGCTAGGGAGGTTTCTGAGAAATGGTTGTTGTTTATTTTTGTTTTTTGTTTTTTTTTGCCAAGGTTGTACTTGAAGTCATGTCTTTGGTCAGAGCATTGTGTCGTGACATTGATCCCCTGAATCTTCTGCTGTGCATTAGAGGCGCCGGCTCCCGCAGAGTAGACCTCAGCCAGATGGGATGGCTTCGGAGTCATTAATAATTCACAGTCAACACTACTGGTGGGGTTATTTACAGACGCACGGTCTTGTGTAATCTAGGTACACGCTGGCATTGCTCCCTGGATATGTTTGTGTAGAGCTGTGCTCTGTGAACCTCAGCAGCCAAACAAAACCAAGGACAGTGGGAGAGCAGCAGCTAACTGATCTGACTCACTTGTTGAGTGCAATGTTAGCGGTATTTCCATGTCTTTAGCTACAGTACATGTCAATCTCTGGTATCTAATACCACAAATCCTAACTCAATCCAGTCCCTTGTGTCTATTGAGACATGATTGATGCTTGGCATAGCCAGGTGGTCATTCCATGATGATCCCATAATAAGATGGTTTTACATCTCTCTCTCTCTTGTTCCACTTTATAACAATACATTCCTTCAACTTGATGATTTTTTGGTGAAATGGGGTCTAAGGGTTCCATCATATGAAAGTCAGGATGTCACATAAATGTCAGTTGATGCAGCAGCCAGTGAAGCAGAATGCAGTAAACGGAACTGTTAAAGAGTTCCACCCCCTAGCCGGCAGCTCCTTCCTCATCACTCCCCGGGCAGCTTAACACGGATGTCCTCCCGGCACATGCACCCAAATCCCAGTGGATGCGGGGATAAGCCCCCTGGGGCAGCCTCACACCACCAATCCCCTGTGTTTAGCCCCCACAGCCGAACTAGCAAGCTCCGCTAACACTCCAACGCCTGCCTCCCAAGGGCTGGCCATCAGCCCATGTTGACACTGGGAGATACTCACATAGTTGCAAAAATAACAAACTAGGAGAGGAAAACACCCAGTAACAATGAAGCTCTTTGTGGAAATAATCAAGTTTGTTAGAGGACTGCAGGTTCTTAACGATCACAAATTTTTGGAAGATGAAATTTATGTATTTTCTCAGAATATCCAAGAATATTTGCCAACTACTGGGAGAGAGTTTGTGAGAAAATAAAGTTCAATAGGAGCATACCTAATAACAGCTAACCTTAAAGACATGCAAATATTTTACCAAGAACACAAGAACTATCCATACACTACCTAGGGCACCTCATCAGTAGTGTACCTCAGGATCAACGGGTGTTTTAGGCCTTTAATCACTATACACCCTCCTCTGAGGCGGCCCCGCTTAAGGTGATCAATCCTAGCGTGTGCCCAAAGTTTCCAACTATCAACGTTTCCAAAAGTTTAGCTACCTACTACCAACTATCATCACTTTACACTTCACAGCAAATACTACCACTTTGTAGCAACTAATGTCCAATATACTGAATTTATACACCTCTTGTATCTAAGAGAAACAAAAATAAATAAATAAATACACACACACACAAATAGAATAAAGTAAAAGAACCAGTAAAAAAAATGATATATTCTTTATGTATTCCTACTGTATTTTTCATTGGTAATGTTTTACCAGACTTTTATTTTTATGTTATGGCTCAAGTCTGTCATTCATGTATAGTTTTTGTGTAATTGTTGTATTATGTTCACCACAAATTGTTGTACACAGGTGATGCAAACGCTGAGACTGGGAGTGGAAAGATGTGGTTTAGAGAGAAGACAGGAGTCTGAGCGCACTGCAGGTGTGACAATGTTTGTAAGCATTGTGTGTGAATTAATTGTTTGATATAGTTTTAGCATATCATGTATGGTAATGAGAGTAGCTATGGCACCTTGGCCTACTGTATATAAGTAAGGATTCAGACAGTGTCAGGGTCGGCTCTAGTTCAGAGGAGACTGTTCTTGTCTAGATAGTGGTTAGTAGGGTTTTTACCTTTGGGTCTGTTTGCTTTTGAGGCATTGGGCACAGTTTTTCTATTTTGTATAATCTTTTTTTTTCCTCTTTTCAAATGTTTATGATTACCTTTTTGCATATTTTCACCTTTTGCATTGTAGTCATGTTTGTAATTGTAGCCTTTATTTTTTTTTTCAAAGAATAACAGCTCTGTCCTTGGTAGAATGAAAAAAGGCAGTCATGCTCGTTAAAAGATTATTATTATTTTTTTTTTGCTCTTTGGCCCATGCTTCCCTGAAGTGACCCATGGTTTAGAGGTAAGTTGGTGGCCTATTTACAAGAAAGAAATGGTGTTATAAACCTCTTGTAGCACAGAGTTATGTTTCAGCTTCAATTTCAGAATGCTTCAGTCCGCATATGCTGGTATGAATTAACAACCTCACCTAAATCCTCTTGCATGACATTGAAAATGTTCATTCTTTTTCAGCTAAGGATGTAATCAAACTAGGACTAGTTAATATCTTATTGACCCAATAAATGTAGCAGCTTTTCATGGTGTTGGTGTATGGAGAGAGATTTGTCTCAAAAAGATTTATACAAATAAAAAATGATATATATAAATACTCATACATTTATAAATAACCAAATACGGAATACAAATATAAAAACGTGACATACAAATGAATCAACGAATTTGTATATATA
>JAVQKI010158103.1:0-10936 GCA_036025975.1 Nematalosa erebi
ATTATTATTATTATTATTAATATTATTAAAAAATGCAGCATGATTGTCTCTTGAAGTGTGCATTAATATGTTAGGTCTTACTTGAAAACAGTAGCATAGTACTTGAGGAAGCCCAGAAATAATTCCCCAAGTGTGGACTGGTTCTTGGATATAAATGGGGGAATGTTCCTTGGTCCACCTGGCACTAGATGGATATCCATGGAGGGGTCGAAGCACTCCTGTGTACCACAAATAGGCACAGAGTGAAAATAAAACAGACAAGTTCACAAATCTGAAAGAAGGCATTGTAATCCACATGGTCATTTGGGAGGTTACTTACTGGATAATCCATCTGAAGGCAAGGAATGACAGGCTCAGGGAGAGCTGTATATGGAGGTAGAAAAAATATATAAACAAACTTGAACATAGTGTAATGTGGATCTACAAAATTAGTCCTTATACAGGTGAAGCATCTCAAAGAATCATTATATTCATAAGAAACTGGTGCCACTCCCAATGATATTCCAATAGAGTTGTTTGCTCTATATTCATCAGTTGTCCATTCGGTGCCACACAAGAACACCTGCATTTTGAAGCTCGGCAGACTGTGTATTTTTTGCTTACAATACTATGTCTAGAAACTGTTGGGGCCCTCTAGCATTAGCCTATGCACTAACTTTTTTTTATTATTAAAAGATGGGAAAGGTAAAACACACATGGTGGCATGCTATGTTGAGGCATCAAAGAAATTACAAATCCCTGATTGTTCTTAGAGGCCAGTAGTCAGCAGTGAACTAGCACTCACATGATCCAAAAGGGCTTATTATTCTTTTAGCTTAAATGTAGAATTTGGACATGATTTCTGGCCCCTACTGAGAAACTGCATATCAGCAGACGGCGTTGGGTAAAATACAGTCAACACAACATTGGAATCTGGAGTTTTGAAGGCAGCAGATCTCTCTACCTTATAGCACCCCCTATTGCTACATGCGACTAGCATCTAAGAGCTCCGATGGCACTCACTCTGGAGGTAATGAAGGACCATTAGGACCAGTGTATAGCTGCTCAGAGTTCCACGACTTGCATCATTAATCCTGTAGTAGTTTGCCCACTTCTTGATGACAAGGACAAGAGGACGAACCCGCCTCTCAACTACAAGCAAACATGGTTAAAAAAAAATGTAATTAATGTGCCTCAAGACAAACTAATCAAAAAGAAAGACACTGCGCAATGAGCACAACATTACCAAACATCTCTTGACTGACACCCATTACTTCACACCATACATAATTGTTTTACTGTGGTTTAATATAGACAATGCCAAGTAGGTTGAGTAGGGCTTACTATATGCATAGGTCCTCAGTAAAAAAGTATTTCTGATCCCAACAATATTGTTGACATTCAAATCAAACTCCACACCACTGTAAAGACAGAACAATTAGAGTTAGGACACAAAGCATAATTGCATGAAAAAATAAAACACATTTACGAATAAAAATCTGACACGCACCTTACATTGTCTCTAAACTTCAAGATGGGCACCTTTGCTCGGATGACCTGAGGTCTGTCAATGTAAGCTGGAAACCAGATCATTATCTGATATTAGATATTTAACGACTATTTCCAGAACCACACTCCTAAATCTATAGGCCTGAAAATTGTCTTAATGACAGTGGCTCCCCCCTAAGGCACTTAAGAGAGACACATCACTATGGACTGAATCCTATCAAATTACAAACATGCGCAGTACTTACATAGAGAGTAACAGAGCTGCTGAACAAGACTAAGCACTTGAACAGCATCTTTCTGGTTTACCTAAAACACAAGCATTTTTGTGCATAAGTTAATTGCATTGCTCTGGTCATCACATGAATCCCACCAATTGTAACACTACTCCGGAGGAAATCACTCCTGTCGTTCAAGGTCATAGAGTGCTGCCGGAACGAGAAAAACTGATACAATGTAGACCAAAAATGGCAGCCAACACAAACTAATGAGGGCAAGGAAACTCAGTTTCACTTTTTCTGCGCCCATTCACTTAGCATTAGTGGTGAGGCAATTCCACACAAAACCGCAATGTCCAGTACGACAACATAATGCCATGGTATGGTACAGTATGATGTGAATGATAACAGCATAAAATTTGATCATTCACTCCTTTTGGTTATAGAACTTTTTTTTTTTACGTCACGTAATCATTCGCATCATACTGTACAAATACCATGCCATTTTGTTGGTGTTATGGATGTGACAGTTTGCATAGAACTGCCCTGTAGGTTTGAAAATTAGGTCTGTGTTGTATCTCATTGTCTAGTTCTTCCAAACTACAAAACTCACCAACTTCAACAAAAGAAAAAAAAAAACAAAAAACTTACAGATCCCTCTTGAATGACAAGACACAGGTCAGCATCACTACTTCTGCTCCCAAAGCCATTGAGAGAAGACCCAGCCAAGTAAATCCTTGAAACTGCATTTAAAAATATGAATAAATGAATGAATGTCATACACACTACTAATGACATGTTTTGCCAAAATATGAACCCATTTCAGCTTACATGGAAACAGCCTCTGAATATCCCTCTGTAGCTGTGCTCGACAGAGCTCCTTCTTCTCCAAATCATCATCTTGCTGCTGGCATGACAAGTACAGGTCGAGAATCTGCTGACTCAGCTGAAATAAATAGCACCACCAAATACATTCATGGTTACCCACATGGCTCCATGAGCAACATCACCAACAAGTAAGGTTACCAACTGTGAAGCACAGTGCAGTCAGGATACATACTTTATCTTTGGCTGCTGAACGCAGACTTATCAGGTCATTATCCTCTGATGCTTCTCCCAAAGATGGCAGACAACCTGTGGGTCTTGGGGACGATAGAGGAGAGCTGACCCGCCCACGGAGGTCACTGGGATGGGTGTCAACAGCCCTAGCTATATCCAGTCGGCTGGCTAAAGGAGAGCCAGTTGATTTGACTGCTGGTCTGACATAGGGGCCTGGAGGGCTGTGGCATTGCCTTTTCAATTCATACTGGCCATGATCATCACTCCTCCTCCTGCAACATAAACAACAGTCAAGGCAATGGTTTAAAGTGTACTGAAACCCAAATGACAAACTAAACAAGTAGACTAGTATTAGTACTGAACACATATTAGATGAGAAAAGCACACATTCAGCAAATACCCACTTTCTACCCTTTGTTAATGGAGATCCATGTGGCATTGGAGGAGGCGTACTGGGAGAAGGATTCCACTGATAGGTGGGGATGACCGGCAAACAAAATGGGAGACCATGGGAACTATGGGGAGGAAGGGGGAGATCATGATCAAACTCCTCAAAGACCAGAAACACAAAGTCAAAAATTACTGCCTCAACTGCCTGGCCATGCCTTCCTACTCACTTCCGCTCGGTTATCATATCCCTACAACGCTAGTCTGGATTTGACCCCACTGAGCTTGTTTTCTCCGGGGGCATTTTCACCAGATCCAGTCAGCTAACAGAGAGAGGCGTTTTGAATGCAGAGACGGAATGCTATCAGTCAAAGCAGCATATTAGTCAAGGGCTGATCCAATCTTTTTACACCTCCAGCAAGCAACTGTTTTCACTACCAAACTGCCAGACCCTCTGGACTAAACAAAGTGTAGAATGAGGGGCTGGTTTTATTACCAGGGTAGGTAAACATGGAAGACAAGAGATATTCTACATCATAATGAAATGCAAATGTAGACAACTGGCCATGTGAATTTCCATCTTACTTTGAGTTTGTCCGGTTCCTCTGCACCTCAACATGCTGCTGCTGGGAAAGGGTGGATGGTATTGGGAAGTGGCTAAGCAGACCATTGTTTTGCTTATGTTTATGAGGAAAGCCTGGTGATCTTGAGAACATAATCGTTTTCACTAGGGAGGGACATTGAATCTTCTGCCTGCAAATGTACAAAAAGTAAACTTTTGTCATTTACTTTCTTCTCAACCACAATGAGTCGTTTTCTTTTATTTACTAGGGTGAGTTTGAACTCTTACAATCCAAAGAACATATCAGGCGTGTGTGGTTCCTGATAAATTCCCACATTAGCCTTTACAAAAATAAACACATGAAAGTGATTTTACATATAGTGGAACGCTCCAGTTTCAAGAAAATGCGCATGCTTGACATCTACGGTCACAATGTAGACGGGACCTTTGATAACACACCCCGAATGAGGTATAACTATTTTTTTATTGCTACCTGGCAATCAAAAAAGGAGATGTAATGGTGTTTTCCCTAGCTAACAGCTATCGATAGGTTGCTAGCTATCTATCTATTATGATTTGCAATCGCTTATTGCTACAGCTATGTTCACTTCCAATTACCTAGCAGCTAGGATGTATGTAACTGTTACTGTAAAAGCTTTGGTCACTAACTTACAACACACAGAGGAATGTTTTGATCACATTGTACTGACTTGCACTACGTAAACATGGGCTAACCTAGCAGGACTAGCAGCGTGTACATTAGCTGCATTACTTCCCTTGTACTTATGAGACAAATAATACCTATGACAGCTGATAATGATAGAGCTGAATTATGTCAAATAACCTCAACGTAAATATATGTACTTTAAATCTGTGCGACATAGCGTGGACTTACCAAGAGGGCTCTCTGATCTCTTAGATACCAATGAAGTGCAACTGCACTGTTATACTCTTTCCCTTCCTTGTAAGCTAGCTTGGCTGTTTGTTTTGCGCTAACTACATCCGGTTGACAGAGCAGTGACGTAGCTTCAGTCTGTTTGTGTGCAAAAAATCAATATATTCAAATAGGCCAATTCTAGGCCAAACAAACATATTGTTATGCAAGATAATCAAGGTCAAAATATTTGGCCTCAATATAACTCATTGCCCACCGTTCTTTTTGGAATATATTCGATCAAGTAGCTATGGTCTACAATAAGAAAGAGGATTTAATGTACACATGGGCCGACATATAATAATAAGCTACATTTTCCTTTCATCAATAACTCAGATAATTTGGTCTTTGCTAATTTGCTAATAAGATGGATTGTGACCAAGTGTGTGTGTGTGTGTGTGTGTGAGAGAGAGAGAGAGAGGTTTTACATTGTACAGAATGCTTGACGAATGCATGCAAAATCAAACTGGCATTTGTGGCTTGTCCATTTGTGGCCTTGGCAACATTTGTTAGAGTGTATTCACTCTCACCAAATACAAAAGTTTGTGATGTTAGACGTTTGAAAAGTGAGGTAGGCTATATGCTGGATGTCAGGGGGTCAGTCAACTGTCTCTGAAGCCATTCTGATCCTCCAGATGACATCATGGGGATCTCATGGGATTTCGCACTGATGTCAGATGGTGATCAAGTCACACCATTATGATTTGGTGACAATGACTGACATGGAATAAATGGAAACTGAACCAGCGCACATAGGGTATGCGCTTCCCATGCATCTTATTGGAGATTCACATCGGTGGTTGAAAATGTTCAAAAGACCAAAATTCTCTTTTTATTTAACATAAATCCTCTCATGCTTGTGATGAGTAGACCATGCTATTAACTTGAGGGTGTAATGAAAACGCGTTAAAAGTGGCTACCTCGACGGAGTAGGTTATGAATGCTCATGACATAGGCTACTGACAATTCCTGAGGAAGCGTCTGTTTTGTAAGATTAACAGTTTACCAAAACGCATTGAATCATACCCTATTAGGCAACGAATGTGATCAGGAGTGGACATGCCAGGGTCATTTGAACATCTGACTCCGTTAGGACAGCCTAACCAACTTGAAGCACATCCATTACATCAAACAGTAAAAGCTCGGGGGTGCATATTGCGTGGACATGATATGCCGCTTGCCTCTTGCGTTGGAATCCGAGGGATGATCAGCGTTCTGCACTTGCACCGTGAAACAAAGTAGATCTGAATCCTACGCGCTTCCACGGAGAACAGGAACACGTTAAATACAGCAGGCTGTGATTTCTATATTATCGGTGAGATGATAGACTGCGAAATCCATTGCTTACCCGTGAACCATGTTTTAGAAATCTCGTGCGAGGGCTTCATGGATGCCGTAATTTGTTAGCGCGGAGGCAAATTAAGATATAATTCCAATTCCCACCCCAAAACATTGCTCAACGACACGACAGGCTGTTTCCAGGAATTCGCCTTTCATTCTCAGGGTCTCTCATCAGCTCTTTTCGTCAAGATAATGGGGTAAGTGGCTTACATTTCAATGTGGATGCAGAAATTCGTTAGGCTAAATGCAGAGAGACTGGATAACATTTGATTTGGGGCGAACAGCCTACATAATTTCACGATGTAAATACCCACTTAAATGTTACATTTGATTTATTAGAGCACTTTCATTCACCAGCCTCAGATCTGTTCGATGTAAGTAGCCCAACTCAACCTGCAGTTCAGTGCTGGTCAGAGCAGTCACTGAAATGACCTGCCTTTGGTGTTTCTGCAGGTCCACCGTAATCAACAAACATGATCATAGATCATCTCAAAAGTAAAATAGCTATGCTCCATACCTAAAATACTCACGTTGTTTCAGCTGAGAAGTTGTATCACTGAATATCCCTTGTGCGCACTAGGCTATGGGCTGGATTCCCTCAATAAATGAATGGAATGTCTGTATAGTAACCAAGAGAGCATCATTTTTAAGCTCAGCCATTGCTTACAATGAAGAGTTGAATGTTGTTTAAATGGCGACATAAATGGTAGATTGCTTGACGTTGTAGTCCGACTCCCATCTAA
This sequence comes from Nematalosa erebi, assembly GCA_036025975.1. Lineage (NCBI taxonomy): Eukaryota > Metazoa > Chordata > Actinopteri > Clupeiformes > Clupeidae > Nematalosa > Nematalosa erebi. The sequence goes on from JAVQKI010158103.1 coordinate 6,730, forward strand.
AAATACTACACTTGGGTTGTAAAACAGGAACGCGTTTAGCATGCGTTATAGTCCAATGTGTTAGCATGAATGACCACGGAAAAGGACTGCATTTGAAGCACTTTCCCTTTCCCACCCATTTGCACTTGATTCCAGTTATTCTGATGAAAATACATGTTCTTTCCACTTCTCTGCTACACAGCATATGGTTATTTGATTGATTTGTTTGTTCTTGAAGACGTTTATGTACCCGTGCAAACATTAGAACCTGCGAGTAACCGAGAGCTTCATGGAGGGCTTTGGGGATGTGATAAGCCTGGCGCACATAAGTAGCATTCCTGACATCTCCTAATGTAAGGCCCTCCCACGTAAGTCCAGCTGCAGACCGTCCGTAATCTAATGAACCACTTACTGTTCACATTCAGCTATTGCCAATTCAAAGGTCAGGAGTGAAAGATAAATGTAGGTACTTTGTAGGCTATAGCTTTAGCTTTCATTTTTCCAAGTTCAAGCACAGTTGTGTGTTTAAAATCACATAGATATCAGTCATTCTGGAACACACATCATCTACACATCTGCCTACATCACCAGATGCATTACAGCTTAAAGAAATAAGAACAGTACGGAGCCCTGGGAAGCGCAAGATAATTATTTTAAGCATCTTTGTGCTCACCTTATGACATGGTGAGAACCATTCACTAAAGCGAGGCCACGATTGATAAACGTGCTAACATTATTGAAAATCATGAGGCCTATGATGTCATCCAAAATTGTGAGCACGAATTAGTAAAACGTGGACTTGACTTATGTTCTCAACTTAGAAAACATCATGAGCACAATTTACTTATAGTAGTGTAATGGGAACACTGTTACAGTTACTGTGCCAAGTACACATAGTGGGGCGGATTGAGTAATTTGAGGCATTTTGACATGGATTTAGTCAGGATTTACCATGGTTTAGGTATGGTGCGCAAACACATACAGTAGGCTACAGGCAACTCTAGCCACAGAGCATTGCATAATATTTCAAAGTTTCATACTTTTAAAAGAATACTGAGGACAAGCGGCATGCCATGCCTATGATAATTAGGTCCCAATATTGATTTTATTTTGGACCAACTCCAAGGCCCTGGGAGGTTGCATGGGTATCGCTGGATGCACAAGAAATGTGTAGAAAACAGTTTGCAGGTCAGAAAAGAAGATGTGTGCATCATCCTACTGTAACTTCTAAAAAGGAAAATACTAGTCTTGTGGACCTAATTTCATATGGCACGTCGACTCCTATGATAAACTGAGTCCATGTAATCTGCATAAAAGGGTACATAGACAGCTTTAGCAGGAAAATTATTTGGCAACATTTGCAAATAGTGACCTACGTGTTATGGGGGGTAGCCTACACAGAGGCCGTAGAGAGGTTTGGTGGCTACCCGACACTGATGCGCACTGCCATGGAAACAGAATGTGATCCGTTGCAAAATACCAGTTGAAATAATGGAGACAGCAGAGCGGGCAAGTCAGCTTTTGACAGGGAGAATCAGTGCCAATCAAATAATAGAGAGTTGGTGGGATGTAATGAGGAGAGAAGGAATTGAGCACTACATCCACACAAAGGTCCTCCGCTGGTGACTATGTGGACAACGCCCAGATCCAGCTGTGACCTGTCCAGGTGGGACAGTGTACACTAATATCTTGAATAGGCCTAGATGTATTGTCCCCAAGGGATGTGGATGTCGACGTGTCATATAAAATTACCTCCTTTTCAGCCCTGCCGAGACTTATACCATGCTGGGTGGCTAGAGTTACCAGTATGTCTTTGTGCACCGTACCTAAACCATGGTAAACCCATACTAGATCTATGTCAAAATGCCTCAAATGACTCAATCTGGCCCACTATGTGTACTTGGCACAGTAACAGTAACAGTGTTCCCATTACATTATTACAAGTAAACTGTGGCCATGTTTTACTTAATCGTGTTAACAATTTTGAATGACATCATGCTCACGATTTCCAAAAATGTTAGCACGTTTTATTAATAGTGACCATGCTTTAGTAAATCGTGCTCATGATGTTATATAACGTGAGCACAAATGGCACTTTTCCACTGCAAACCCGACACTACTTTACTTGGTACGGATTGGCACTACACTACTCTACCCACTTGTCCTACAGGAACTGTTGTGTTTCCATTGCAAGCAGGTAGTCGTAACTAGCTGAAGTGGGTGGAGTTGGCGGGGTCGACAATGCAGTGAAACACATGCACGTAAACAACACGGCACAATAACCGCAATAGGTTCAAGTGAGATATACAGATTCGTCGTGGAGACCGTACTTAAAAACTGTAGCCTGCCACGAAAGTGTTAGTTTGCTGCATGTAGCCTAAACAACACACCACAATGACCGCAATAGGTTTAAGTGAGATGTACGCTACACATTCGTCATTGAGACCGTGCTTAAAAACTGTAGCCTACCAGATAGAGTTGTTTGCTTACTTTTGCTAACATTTACACATGCAAGCTAAAGAATGAGCTTGTATTTTCTAAGAGAGATAACATTTATTTGTTAAGATATAAACTTTGCATCAAGGGGATAAGCAACACAAAGCTACCATTTTACCAATCAGTGGACAGCACTGTACACGTCACGTTTTAGTATCGGCTCGGCATGACTCGTACCACCTCTGAAGTGGGTACGAAAAATCGTACCAGGTCCGAGCTGGTCCCAGGTCCATCCCACAGTGGAAAAGCGAAAAATCAGGGTGGAGTCGTACAGTGCCAGGTAGAGCTGTTACGAAAACATGCAGTGGAAAAGGGCTAAAAGATCCTTAAAATATATCACTTGAGCTTTCCAGGGCTCCGTAGAATAGAATACATGTTGCAGGGAAATAATTAGACTGTTAATGACATGACTGAGAAACGTATCTCTGAAATGACAGGTTATTTGTTGATGAGTTGCTGATCTAAGCATAAAATTGCCAATTACCAAGGGAGGGCTTTGGTGGCTTTATTTCTTCATCTCAATCATAATAACACATGTTAGGCCTCATTTTATATTGCTATACTTCAGTTGCTCAACTTAGCTCTTTGGTAAGCCTGCAATTTATGTTTTGTTTTGAACATGTAATGAATCCATGCCTCTACAGTGATTGTATGTACGTCAGTGGTGTTTCTCATACACAGCTGTTAAATTGTGGTTTTGTGTGACGGCGTTGGCCCCTTGCAACTGCAGAGAACTGGAGACTCTCAGGGGCTTTAGCAGTACTTACCTTCAGCAGTTCCTTAAAAAAGTGGGGTTCACTAAACCCACCCCATGCACAGATAGACAAAGAAAATGTCCTCTCCAAGGCACCCATTCCAGACCATTTCTATGCAGGTTTTTATATGAAGTAATTATACAAGTTGCTTAACTGGGCCATTTTATGCGGCTATTTAATATTTACATTTTTGGGTCTGAGGTGTTAAAAAGTGCCATATCAAGCTCACAGAAAGATTTTGTATATCAGGGCTGTATCAGTTTGCGGACATAAGAGACTATAGCATCTTCAACAATTGTGTTGCTCTGTGAGGAGGAAATCAAATCAGTAATTAAAGGCACACCAGGCAACATTTTATGCTGATTTTAGGTTAATTAACCTACTTTGTAGTGACTTTGTATGCCTCTGGCGATTAGGCAGGTTCAACACTTGCAGATTTTTCATGGTGAACTGATATCAAATGAAACTGAAACTGAATTATGTTAAAATCTCATTTATTATTATCAGTAAGCATAACTCTTAAAAAATGATAATGTTTGTTTTATTTGTTATTTGGTTTGCAAACAAATCCACATGTGTATATCTGGCCAGACACGGAAGTAACTGGATCCAGATACATGGCAGTGATTTTCGCCATTGAGAATTTGATTATAGCCCACACTGTCTTAACCACACAATGTAGACTTCTAACTAACTATGGCAGGACAAAACGATTGTCAGTGGTCATAAAAAACAAGCCACAGTAAACTGTACTGTATGAAGTTACTGTGATGTTCTCTGTGTTGAGTTTTAAAACACTTATGGGCTTTTTGAGGTGTCTATGGAAAAATTAAAAGAAACTTTGAACCAACTTGAATCAACTTCACGTCATGACTGCTGCAAAGTTCTATTGCTAAAAATTTACGCCGCTGATGCTTTTTTTTTTTTTTTTTTTTTTTTAAATAATAATTTTTTTTAAAAATTAAAAAAAAAATTTT
>JAVQKI010158233.1:0-13394 GCA_036025975.1 Nematalosa erebi
TTGGTGAATGTTCAGATCACAGTGTTTAGTGAGGAGGCTAAGGATAACAGTGTCATCTGAGAATTTAACAATGTACTGATTTGGCCCAGAACTCACACAGTCATTGGTGTACAAGGTGACACCTGGGGTGCGCCAATACTGCATAACGTCATATCAGACAACGTGGAGTTAAACTTGACCTGTTGTGGCCTATTTGATAAGAAGGAATAATACCACCTAAGGGCCCACCTGCCCTTCCCCATCCTGACAACTTTTTACAGGGGTACCATCGAGAGCCATTGAGTGTCATCACAGCATGGTTTGGGAACTGCACTGCTGCAGAAAGGAAGGCCCTGCAGAGGTTTGTGAAGATGGTCAACAAGATCACAGGGACCTCTCTTTCCTCGCCTCCTGACATCTACAACACCTACTGTCTGTGCAAAGCCACAAGCATTGTGAAAGACACAACACACCCATCCTATGGACTCTTATCCCTAATGCCATCAGGGAAAAGGTACTGCAGTATAGCTGCCGGTATGTCCAGAATGGGGAAGAGCTTCTTCCCACAAGCAGTCGGACTCATGAACACAACATGACATGTTGTTTCCATCCTGAATTGAATGCACACCTGCACCTTCTTTGCTGCTAAATGCACACTGAACTGAATGCACACCAAAGCCTCTACCTCAACCCCACTGAAACCTGTATTTTAAATGTAGCACCACTTGGGTCCATAGTGACGCGTTTCATCTCACAGTATACTGTGTACTAAAGCTGATTCACTGTCCTGATAGCATACTGGCTGTAAACGATGTAAAAATGCTGAAAATACAGCTCCACGCCAAGAATATTCTAGACCAATTGATCAGCCAACCAGCCACAGATCTTTCAGGCAAGTCGTCCTGACGAATAAACTCCCGCCCAGGTTTTCCCCATGACATGATGTCTCTCTAAAGAAGCGATCCAGTCACCTGATCCAGTCCGTGCTTTACAACTGTAGATAGCTGTGGCGCGTTTGAGAAACAAAAGGAAGTCAGCCATTACTGCTATTACAACCGCGGGATTGGATTTTAAAATCATTCATGGTAACACATGAAATTACCAAAACATTATAATCAGGATTACTTTCACAACAACACATTAAGGTCAACATGACACAGAGGCCATTTTGATCGTCGAAAGACAAAGTAAGTATCTGAGCTTTGCCAAGAGCAGGTTGCTCAAACGTCGTCAACATTAGCTTGCTACATAGCAAGCTGGCTAACGTTATCTTAAAAGATAGGCTAACTGTTAAGAGTGAGATTGCAGTCCTACATGGTCAGAGCAAGTTAAACGTTGTTGGCGGATTCACTGAATGTTGGCTGGATCCGTTTTGTTTGTTGCGTAAGTCTATGTTGGCTAGACATGTTCACGCTGAGGCGCTTACGAGTCAGCCACTTAAGAAATATCGACGTAACGTTGATGTTAATGGCAGAGTGGTGAGACATTGCAGTAATACCCACCCTGGAATATTCCTTATGAAACTGAACATATTCAGTTGTACATTGTTTCATTAGGTAAGTTAACGATAGGCAGCCAATATTGTTACAATTTAGACGGTAGACCTTTCTAGGTCAGGTAGAAAACTTTAGGTTAGCGAGCCCATCAAGACGATATGTCTGAGAGTTAACATAATACCTTCTAGATAATGTAATGTGAAGGTAGATAGCGTTAAGGTTAACGTTGGTGCTTTTGTTATGCAACATAGAGTAGATGAAGTTGTCAATAATCTCAGTAACGTTACACATACCGCTGAGGCATGGGCGTGCTCCTCATGTCAAGAGGCTTTCTGCCACAACACTAGCAGTTCACGTTACAAAGGTAGTGGCTGCGCCCCAGAATCAAATGAACAAGACTGCTAGTAAGCTCTCAAAGTGGGAAGCAGACTTGTCATGTTTTCGACTTCTTTGTGTAAACAGAAAGTAAAAGTGTTCTAGCCAGCATAGAAGGATAAAGTTAGGGCTTAATGTGAAAGGGTTTGTGATGCAACATAGGCAAGGAGACAGGCCCACAGTGTTTGCCATTGACCAGGACCGTTGAGTTAATAGCCCTGACGTTTCATTATGCAATGGCTTGTTAAATTTGATATATTAACACAGTCGCTTTGGTTGTAACACCACAGCTCATGCACGCGCAGAGGGACATCCCTCCATTCCGGAGTATTTGGGCCCAGTCGTGGCCCTAGTGGACGATGTACCGTGCTGGCGAGAGGGACTATCAAACATCAGCGAGGAGAATGGGAACCTCCCTGCTATTCCAGTTGTCCGTCCATGAACGGGAGTTGGACCTAGTGTTTCTGGACCACAGTTATGCGAAGCCATGGAATGCACATCCGGATGCCAGCAGTGCCAGGCCCACGCGGATGCTGTTTGTCACACCTCGGCGACAGACTGAAGCTACTGCGTGAGTGTGGATCAGAGAGTCTTTTTTTTTTTTTTTTTGCTCTCTTAAAGATATAAATTAAGTCTTGTTTAAAATCAGTGTCGTGGGTGGGAGAGAGTATGAGTGTCTGTGTTCAACACACTGGCTGACTTCAGAGAACGCACTACAATTCTGACTGACCTCTGGTACAGTTGGCAATGGCCGTAAAAAAGCCAGCAGAGGTCTGCTGAAATCAGCATAGCTGCACTTACTGCTCAAATTTGGGCCACAGACACTCATCAACGTGTCTGACATTATCACACGTCTGACCATAGGTGAGGTGTGCGCACAGTATAATAATGGCCTTTGTCCTGATGTGCTGTATTGTTTCATGCTTGCTCCTGCTTTGCAGAGAGTCAGAGATACTGGTGGATGTGGAGGCTGTCACACCCAGTACACTGCCGCTCTACGACAATGAGAAGGCACGGACCGTGATGAACGAGTGTGAGCGGCATGTTCTTTTTGCCCGCACCGTTGCTGATGGACCTCCGCCACCAGATGACTGGGAGGAGCACATCAACAAGTAAGTAAGAGGTGTTGAGCTCACATCCCTAACCCCCCTCACCCTACTTCCCCTGTGCTTCCCCAGATTTGCATTACTGAACACTAATGGCTAGTGTCAGTGCCCTTTTTAATTAGTCATCTGGGAATGCATATCAATGCATTGTCATGACTGGATGAGTTTTGAAGCAGCTTGTTTGTGTTATTGAAACCTAAACAAACATGGATTGATGGATAAATGTAAAATGTAAGTAAATAAACACATCCTAGTAGGAGTTGAAGGGTCATAGGTCATGCGTCATAGGTTGTTTAGCATGTCACAGGATGTTGGAGATGTGTTTTGACCTTGTATTGTCTCTTGGTTTGTCCTGTAGGACTGGGTGGTCAATGGCCCAGAACAAGCTCTTCAACAGGGTGCTGAAAGCTCTGCAGGCAGAGCGACTCGCCCGTCTGGCCAATGAGGGAGTAAGTTCACTGTGATGTAATTGATTTGCAAGACTGTGACTAGAGCTCTTCCATCTCCTCCACCTTTGTGAAGCCTCTTCAAGGTCATGTCAAAATATGTTGTTCTATTTGGATTTATCAGTGAACAGAGATTGGTATACACATGGTTGAATTTCAAAGCAAAAGGTGTTGTCTGCCTATACAGCAAGTGTATTCAAATCTGGCAGTAATTTAACCTTACTTTCTAGGTATGTTGAATTTGAAATTTGGGAGAGACGTGAGTTAACATGCAAGTTGGGGTCAAAAAGACATTGACTGTTGTGTGCCATCACAGGCCAGCAATGAACCAGTTTTGAGGAGGACTGCCGTGGACAAGTGTGCAAGGAAGGTACGCCATGCTTTGGCCAGCGTGAACTGGGACACAAAGCTAACCCAGTGGCTCCACAGTACCCTGGTGGAGTCGCTCAGCCTGGCCATGCTAGCTGCCTACCTGGACGTGCTGCAGACCCTCAAGAGCAAGGTGAGCAAGGTGACCAGGAGACCATCAGAGGAGGAACAGGATTCCCTCATTGTATTGATGATGTATGTGACGTAATGAACGTTCCTGCCACACCAGAGTATGGCAAACTCCGTAATCAAATGAATGCGTTTCAATGGGACGTGTCCAGCAGTTGGCTGAATTCAGTGAGATTTGACGTTGGTTAAGTCGGTTGCTTAATGTTTGGAATAAACTAACATCTTGTGGTTTCATATAAATCTCTTCAATTAATTTCTTTTGAGTTAAGTAATATTTTAACCATAGTTTTTACATGCACACACCCATTTTCTCAAATAGCAACCCTGGTTGCAATAGACCGGTGATGATAATAGCATTAGTTCTTTTTCTCAAATGCCATTATCATAATTTTTTTATCGTTTTTTAAGGCATCACTCGCATTTTGACCATGGCCCATTCACTATAACAACACCACCAATAGTTTTCTGTTACTGCCAGATTCAAACCGCCCAATAAATTAAGTTGCAAAGGCACTGGAGAATATTTTTCCCTTCACCGTAATGTAGTGCTATTGCTTTTTGCCGTGTAGCATGATGGATCATGTGGTTCCTATGATGTGTTTGCAGAACATGAATAACTGAGCATTGTATAACCGTTTTTGTCAGTAATATGACATTAACCTTAAAGGAGACATAGAATGGAAAATCATTTTTGTCTTGTCTTGATTGAATTAGGTGAGGTTGTGCATGGCTAAAGAACTGTCATGAGCATGAGACATTGTTCTACCCGCCTTTATGTGTAAATCTCACACTTAGAAATGTCCACTAAAACATGGGCGAATTAGAAAAATGCCTACATGTGATGTCAAATGTCACAAATCAATTGCAGTTCAGTTGTGGCTGCCAAAGAGGGCGCAATTTAACCGAAACAGGCCATTTCAATACCCAGCCTAAATAGAGGATTGTAATCGGGTTTGTAAAATTCCCCCTTCAACTTAAGTTTGATAAATAAAACTTGAATATATTTTATTTTAAGATCAGAGAAGATGATACAATATTCCATTCATCCATTCTATGTGACCTTTAAGCTACTATCACTATTACTGCCACGCTCTGTGGAATGTATCTAATGTCAATCTGCCTTCATCTCCTTGTTTCAGGTGCCCTCACTGATTGACCGGATGCTGCTGACGTCCTCAGTGAAGACGGGAGCAGCCGGAGCTGAGGCCCTCTCCCTCCTGCTCAAGCGACCATGGGACCCAGCAGTGGGGGTGTTGTCCCACAACAAACCAGTAAGTCCAGAGCAGGTAGCGCAATAGTTCTTTGAACTTACTTGGAAAAAAAATGCTGATTTTACAGTATCGTGAATTGCACTATCCACTTCAGGGGTTAAATGGGTCACCTATAGTGCCTGCTTTTTCATTTTAATGTAATGTAGCAAATGTGTTAGCCATTTACTTATGTGCTGGATTTGAAAGATCTGGTTCTTTTTGTTCCGTTTGGGCTTAAAACAGCATTTTTGACTGCATGGTAAAGGTAAATATTAATCTCTCTGTAGATTTTATGTTCATGCACACCACTGAACATTATGCCCTTGTGTATTAGGCAAGAGGTAAACAGAAATTGATGGGCAGATCAGACACTTTTTTTTATTTTAGTTAATTTTATTTTTTTGAGGAGTGATTAGGGACATCTTGTCAGGCATTTTTGCCAGGTTCACTACTAACATATTTGCTGTGATCACCACAAATCGCCATTACTGCATACATGGGGTTTAAGAGCAACTTTCTTCGTAGGAATGTTTAGTGAGTGAGGCCCAATGGTGCTTAAGCAATCACAGTTGTTGATCCTGAGTGCAATAGACCCAGATTTTTGCTCTTGTGTATGACTGGAGTTGATTTGTAGGGGCTGGGAAACTGGGACTCAGCGGCGGAAATGACAGAGTAATTGGTTGGGCTGTGCAGATGCTCATCTGTTTGTTATTGCTTGTTTTCCAGAGTAAACTTCCTGGATCCCCCCTCATCCTACTTGCCCCATCAGGACCGACCAACCCGGCCTTCCCTACCTCACGCAGGATGCGCTTCTGGCAGTCTCAGCTGTCCTGTCTCGGCAAGGTTGGCTTCAGTTCACTGCAAGTCTTGGGCATGACATTACAGTTGAAAGGAACATTCCAGCGCATGTCAGCCCTTAGGCCTTACCCCTGATCGTTGTCACTAAGTGCTGTTGGAAGGAAAGAAAATGAGAAAATTTGGTTTAACTTGGACTGAGAAACGATCCGGCAGCTTACACTAGCTGAACGGGGCACAGGGAAATGAAAATGAAAGTGAATTTCTTGGGCGGGTTCAGTTACAATTTGTTGGCGCTTTGCCATTTTCTGTAATTTTCCTCCCAAAAGAACTCTGTGACCTCAAACAACAGGGCTATTGGTTAAAATACTCCAGAGCTGCCATTATGGTTCTGTACTACAAATAAAAATGTTTCAAACTGGAATTTTTTTTGTATATATGAACGTGTAGTGTAGCCTATTTAATTTAAGTCAAACATAAATAGAAATGCTGCGTGACCCACTTTAACGATATCGTCAGATGTCTAAGTAGAATTTACTCACTCTACTTTGCCTGTTTTTCATTGTTATTGTCCAAAGAATGCCATCAATAGCGTCATCATTAGATCATTGTCCATTAGTGTCCACAGAAAACACTGTGTCTTTTGATAGCTAAAGGTCAGCTGTAGTCCTTTGGCAAGGGTGTGCGGAAACCATCTAACTCGTGCAAATGGCAAATAAAAAATCAGGCCAAATTTAAGTGGCAATGATGTTTTGGTGAATGATTCAGTCTTAATGTGTTTATGTTTGACAGGTCATCCCTATTAACACGCACGTGGTGAGCAGTGGGGCTAATGTAGGCATCACCCAGTGTCTGGAGCACATGATTGGCACAGTCAGAGGCAAGGTCATGGAGGTGAGCAGCTGTTTTTTGGACTTTTTTTTTTTTTTTTGTTTTTGGCGGGGGGGACTCTAGCCACAGACGCAGCTTGTAGATTATACCGTATGTTCAGCCATAAATATCAGCTTTTCCCTTAAAGGGAATATCTGGAGTCAGTCAGCCCATACTGTAGTTATGTTTTTTGAGGCTGGTGAGTGCTGACGGTAGGTGTAAGAATGCATTTATTACAGTGTAGACTGAATTTGTGAACTAGCAGCTAATGCTAACAAATGCAGGCACAAGAAAACGAAACTTCCTTGCCCTCATCAGTTAGTGTTGGCTGCCGCTTCGCTATTAGGTTTACTAGCTCGAAATTCTGTCATTCTCATACGTACTGATAGCACCCGGCAACTTTAAACAAGTGCTACGGGTTGATTCACTCCAGATAATCCATTTACACCATTGTGAACATTATGTGGTTGTGTTGCGCAGCTATAAATATGAACAGTGTAGTAAGACAGTGTTATATTCTGGGGTAGTTCAATCTGTAGCCCTGCTTTTTGAGATTACGGAGTGCTGTCAGTAGGAAAAAGTGAGAGAATTCAGTCCAACCTAGTTGAACTACTCTTGAATGTTGCGTTAAGGAGCTGCTCACCACTTTAAATCAGAATGCAGCACATTGCTTATCATACTCGTCTAGCTGTCCATTCTGGGATCGAAAAGTGTTTACACACAGTTATGGGTCTGTAAATGGAACACAAAGAACGTGGCTTTTAAATTAAAAAAACTGACAGCCTTTTACACAAATTGCTCTCTGCACTTTCAGCAAGTTAAAAGTGTATGTTTATGTATTTTCATCTCAGAGATTTCCTGACGTGTTTGTTAATGTGACGAATTCCAGGTTCACAGCCATTTTCCCCACAAACCCATCATCCTTGTTGGCTGGAATGTAGGAGCACTCATCGCTTGTCATGTAAGCATCCTTACTTATGTCCTCTGGACCACATTTGCTCAAAGTGTGGTTAAGCTATTTATATAATGTTAACCATGGAGAGAGTGTTCAAAATTTCGAATGTCTGTCATTTAACGAGACAGCCTTCTAAAGAATCTTTGATTTAATGATGATCGTGGTTCAACGACGCCTTCAGGATATTGCTTTCCCACGAAAATGCTTTCAGTTGATCTGTATTGTCATAAGTTTAACCTGACCTCAACACTCATAACCTGAGTTGTTGTCCCCCTCCTGCAGGTCTCGCTAATGGAGTATCTGACTGCTGTGGTGTGCCTTGGCTTTCCCCTGCAGACAGTCAATGGACCCAGAGGGGTGAGATCCATGGACAAACTTGGCAATAGGCCCTTGTGACCGACATATTTTGCATACCAAAGGGTTAGGTTTGACCCCGTTGCAGGAAAAGATTTAAGATTAGCCCAAATTAATTCAGCCGCAGATTTTGCTTTGGTTTGGAATGTCTTTTGGCATGTTGAAAGCATCTCAAGAATCACAATTACTGTATTTCTGCTGAAGTAGTCTTTTGTTAGTAAAACCTAAAAAAGTCACTCATGTCATTCTAGAGTGGTCTAAATTTGGTACATTATATTCTGTAATCAAGTTTTGATAAACATGTGAAAAGCCTCCGTACCAGCAGCCTGGCAACCATATCAAAAACTGTGATTGTCATGTTTCATTTTGTTCTTGTTTTGTTTCTGTTTGAATTTCACAGGATGTGGACGACCCGCTGCTGGACATGAAGACGCCGGTGCTGTTCGTGGTGGGCCAGAATGCCCTCCAGTGCGGGACCGAGGCCATGGAGGAGTTCCGTGAGAAGATCCGTGCCGACAACAGCATGGTAGTAGTGGGGGGAGCCGACGATAACCTCAGGTGAATCTTTATCCGTGGTCGCTCTTTTGATGCATCATGTATTTATATTTTGGAGTTTGGAAGATGCAGTGGTAGCATCACCATTGAGAAAATTGAGAAATGCCTGGTTTTCAAACCAAGTGTTACAAGTTTTCATCGCTAAGGATTTAAAACTGAACGTTTACTAAATACCACTAGCTTTACCTTTCAGTTCAGGCTTAGCAAGGCTTTACATGACCCCGTTATCTAATTCTGACCAATATACAGTAAATCTATAACAATTGTGTTTGATGGTGATGGTGTCTTATTCCCTGAGAACACAAGTCTGAATTCTTGCTCCATGTTGTGTCTTGTGGTTAGAATCAACTCCACGAAGATGAAGACCGAAGGACTGACGCAGACCATGGTGGACCGATGCATTCAGGTCTGTTCATGGAAATTAGTTATTTACTGATGAAGATAATTGCAGGAGTACGGCACCTTCATTGATCACTCATAGCACCACTAGGGGGAGCACTTGGGTCATCAAAGTCTGTAATAATAGTTAAAGAAAGCAAACAAGAAAGTGGCCAATCATAGTTAGGCCTATATTTTCTCTCAAAACATGAACAACATAGAACACAATTAAAGCAACAGCAAAGAGTTCTGCTATGAATGTAGAAAGCTAACTTTGTGCAATAAACATCAGCATAGTTGGTGTTAATAAAAGCTTGCATGCACATATTCTTTTTTGGGGGGTGGAGAGGCTGTAACTGATACTGTGCTGTGACTGTGCTCCTTGCATTGTGGAGATCGTTGCATGACATCCTGGATATGTGTTAAGTTTACTATTGATATGATGCCAAAATTTGGTTGCCAATAAAACATAGCTGTGGAGATAATTTGCTGCATAGTTTGACCTTAAGTGTTACTTTAAGTGTTTCTTGAAGTCTTTACATGAAGATTTGTATCTGTGTATGTGTAGTGATGTGTTTTTAATATATAGTGTTGCTGCAAGTGTTTCTTGAAGTATTTATGTTTATGTGTAGTGATGTGTTTATAATCTTTAGTGTTGCTTCTAGTGTTTCTTGAAGTACTTATGTGATATATATCTGTGCATGTGTAGTTCTTCATTTGATTGTGTATTTACTTGTGCCTCTTTCCTCAGGATGAGATTGCAGACTTCCTGACAGGCATCCTGACACGTGCCGACGGTCATGGCCACGGCTCTGGGGAGATGCGGGACCTCGACACGGAGAAGAAGAAGAAGCCGCGGCGTGAGCTGCCCTTTGACCTGGACCGGCCCCGGCCCTCCTCCCCATCTGTGCGGGTGCCCATTTCCCCTTCGGGTTCAGAGGTCAGGCATCCTCAGGTGGCCCTGGACACCTGTGTAACTCATTTAGCTGCACACTCAGTCATGTCACTGCAGGTCAGTCATTTTATTGCCCTAGATGTGATTAGCATAAATTAGCCCATATTTGTGTAGGTCTTCAGAAAGCTTTTGCATATAAACGTAATAAGTAGTACTACCACCACACCTGGGGGGAGGTGTAGCTAGTAGTAAAAGTCTTGACACAGCGTATGGACAAAAGTCAATGATAAGACTTTTTTCTGAAGAAGTTCTTTAATGTAATAACATATTTTAAACGATTATAGTGTGCACATTACATTCACATCTCTTCTACTTCTGCCTTTCTGAGCACCTTCATTATTTTGATACTTTGTTAGTTACATGTATTTTGTTGTTCAAAAATGAGCTTCCCTCAGCTTCCCTTTATCATCCATTCCAGCACAAAGATATGTGGCAGTTTGTGGAGTATGTAGTGTAAAAAAAATTTCCCCATGGACATTTTTCCCAGGAATTCCCCAACATTCCCAAGAATATTTTATGTCTCCAAGGACTCTATACTATCAGCCTCCCGCCGGTGTTCTCAGATCAGTAGAGATTTTGCTTCCTCAAATCCCCTTCCTTCCTTCCTTCCTGTCTGCCTGCAGGACATGTCCAGCGTCTGCAGCAGCCCCACGTCCAGCCCCAAACCCAAGACCACGGGTCTGTCCCCGGCTCAGAAATCCAGCCTCATCACGGCCACTCAGCTTCTTAAGACCCACATGCAACGCTCCGGAACCGTGCTCACACACAAGCAGGCACAAGGTACTAAAGCATGTTTTGCCCCCCACACACACACATTGAACACACAAGCCCCCGATACTACCTCCTCTGGATCCCCAAACCCTAATACACTTTACTTTCTGACACATACAGTGCACAGTGCAAAACAGACCTTAGTTCTCCAACTTCCCCAGTGCTGAAGTTTAAAATTTGAGTATAGAAAATGTTATACAATGGCTTTGAAAGTTATTTTTTTGGACGAGCATTCTCCTTGGTTTCTTTGAATGGGACGCACAAGCTCCATTTGAGTCTCAGCCCAGCTGCCTCACAGATCCTAGTACCCACACTCATGCCGTGCACCCTTGCACACACACACACACACACGCACGCACACACTCTTCCTCATGCTGAAAGTGTGTGAGACCACACAGACAGGGAATGTGTTGGTGCTGGTGGATGGAAGGAGGCTTTGTTGAGAGTTAAGAGTGAGGAGCTGTTGAGTGGGAAGGAGGCAGTCCAGACTTGTTTGACACCCAAGGTCATGTTGGAAGACAGGATCTGTGTGTGTCGGTGTGTGTGTGTGTGTGTGTGTGTGTGTGTCTGTCTGTCAGTCTGTCTCTGTGTGTGTGTGTGTTTGTTTTTTTCCCCCCTTTTGAAACCCCTCTCATGTTCCCTTTAGTGTCTCTCCTTGTTTTCCTCTTTTTTCCTCTTTCCTCCTTTCTTCCTTCCGTCCTTCCTTCTTTCCTTTCTTCCCTCTTTCTCTTCTTTGTTTCACTCGTTCTCTCTCAATGTGTTCCATTCTCTCCAGCTCAGTTTGCAGCTTTTATGAAACAAAACATGCTTGTGAGGAAAAGCCTTCCTCCGGGCACCCCCTCGTGTCTCTTCGGTGAGTAGCCTGTTTCTCGCCCCTCGCCTTTCTCTCCTTACTCCTGTCTGTCTCTCTCTCTCTCTCTCTCTCTCTCTCTCTCTCTGTCTCTGTCTCTCTCTTGCTCTCATTTTCTGCATTCTGCTTCTCCTCTTTTCCCTTATGCTCTTTCTCTTTTGCTCTCTTTTATTCTCTTTCACTCTCTCTCTGTCTCTCTCTCTCTCGTTTACTCACTCACTCATTTTCTGCCTTTTGCTTCTCCTCTTTGCCCTTACGCGCACACATACACACACACACACACACACACACACACACGCGCGCGCACACACACCAGCCAACCAACCAACCAACCAGTCATAACACAGCGACACACACAAAGTGTGATCAGTCATTGCACACGCACACACAATCATAACCCAACTCCCTGGTGTATGCCAGCAATGTAATCAGATGACGTTGGTTTGCATTTCATCTCATATCTGGTTTATACGTCTTCCAGCTTCATTCTGTCTCCCTCTAACTCGTTTATCATCTTGTAAGTGTTTTGTTTTTTTGTTTTCATGCAAACTTGCTTTTTTATGGAGCACATTGAAAATGGAGTTGGGTAAATGCAGCTGTCTAGTGTCATTGGTTTGATAGATGGGTAAAGGGTATTTGAAGGGAGAGACTGAAGAGTCTTTGATTGGAACTTATTTATGAAATATTTTTTGATTGTTCAGTTTCACTATCAAATCAGCCAACATCCACCAAAGATATCACACACTTCTGTTATACAAATGCATGAAAACTACAAACTGTGCCTTTGCCTTTTTGTAAAGAGGCAAAAAAATGGGACTTGTGTGGGATGTGACGGACGAACACCTTAAAATCATAAATCTAAAGGCTTATCAATTTCCTAAACTATATACATTTTGATTTCGATTAACATCCTCTCTCTCTCTCTCTCTCTCTCTCTCTCTCTCTCTCTCTCTCTCTCTCTCTCCCTCTCTCTCTCTCTCTCCCTCTCCCCCTCCCTCCCTCCCCCTCCTTACTCCCAGTCCCTGTGTCGAGTGAGCCGTCGGAGAGTCTGGATCGAGAGGAGCAGATGCGGCTGCATCTGAAGCGGCGGCAGACGCCCAGCCCCACACCCACCAAGACCTCCAAGCGCGCCAAGATCAAAGTCACCATTGTGTCCCATGGCGACGCAGGGGGCGCAGCCGGTCAGGAAGGTGAGTCGGGGGGAGTTTGCGTCAGAGTGAGCACTGAGCAGGACCACTGCCAATAGTGGGATAACAGTGGGATATGGCTTGAGAACGGAGATGTCCGTGCCGTGTATTGGTGCTCACTGTGCACTCAACATGAATCGCTGTCTGAGAACGCATTATTTAGTGACATACCGAGCTTTACCACTCCACTGCAGGACTGCAAGTGAATGTCAATGAATCGTTTTTTGTTTTGGATAAAAACATCAACAAATTGCTTCTACTATTACTACTGCTACGATCACTAGTACTGCTACTGCTATTTATTATTATTATTATTATTATTATTACAATAAATAACAGTATTAGTAATAGTCGTAAATGATAATTATGATGAAGTCATAAGTCAAAGCCTCTCACCTTTTACTCTGTAAAAGAGGTGTGCATCAGCTGGTTGATATGAATGAATTGACCGGAGACATGGCAGACATGACGTTTACTTTCTGACGCTGTTTTTCCCCACCTCTGGCCACCACCGCTGCCAATGTCCTGCTTCTGCTGGTGTGTGTGTGTGTGTGTGTGTGTGTGTGTGTTAAAT
>JAVQKI010158422.1:0-2500 GCA_036025975.1 Nematalosa erebi
AAACAAATTCTAGACAATTTAAGGATGAATTAAAATGTTTACAAAGTATATTTTATAATAACAGAGTGACGTTGTTATAATATTGTGACTTAGTTGCAGTCAAATTATTGGAAAGGTTCAGAGGGGAAATCAAAGGTCGATCTTCCCTCAGTAGCTGCATGGGTTTCCATGCAACTTGTTAATGCGCATTCTAGTTCCTTGCATAGGCTTTAGAAATCCTCAGCTGTAAACAACACCTGAATGACACATCAAATTTCCTTATGCATAATTTGCTTTTCTTTAAGGGGGTGTGAATAAGGCAATTATTTATAATGAATGCAAAATAGATGAAAACAGTGTCAGTATTTTTCGCGCCTCTGTCCATAGGACATCCACATTTTCCCGACAAAATTATATTTTGGTCAAGGCTAGTCAAAATACTTCCCTTGATTAATTAATGTCCATTTTTAATTTGCTTCATACAGTGGATGGAGATATACATATGTGCATATTCTTGAGCTGAACCTGTATAATGATACATTTAGTCTAATGGAAACCAGGCTAGTAATAAAAGGGTTCACTCCTGAGGTGTATCTGGTTTGTTGTGCAGGGCCACTGTAGTCCAATCTCCTGTGTGTGTGTGAGTGAGGACCGCCGCTGGCTGGTGACTGCAGATAAGGGTCAGGACAGCCTGGTCATTGTCTGGGACACATACACTGGGTAAGGCAGCACTGACATACACTACACCTGTATATTGGCTTAGACTGCACAGCTATGGACTTTTTAAAAAGAGCTACTCAACAGGGTCCCTTTATATGACCCTGAGCTTAGTGAGTTCTGTGGTCTGTGTAAAGAGTGTGTCATGTTGCTGCTCCTCACAGCATCCCTGTGCGGACTTTATTCGATTGTCATCCTGAAGGGGGCACTGTTGCACTAGCCCTCTCCCATGACTCCAAACACCTGGTGTCGGTGGGAGCTGCAGAAAGACAGGTAAGCAGAATCATCAGACCCGAGTGAGAAAAAATATTTAAACATATAAAGGATGGTTTAGTGCGACTGTGTGCCATAAAAAAGGTATGCGAAGTAGCATATTCCGCTCATTAGTATGTGTCTGTGAATTTGTGCATCTAGTCACAGTACATTATGGGATGGTTATGATAGCCATGATAGCCATGGCAACTGAATTAGTAAGAGCAGTGTGAGCACAGGCCTGTGGGAAGTGGACACAAAGAGAACTATACTTATTGTGTGTATGGCCAAACACCAAGCTGTTTATCTGTCTGAAGTGCTGTTGTGTTTTGGCAGCAGCAGCGTGTTTGTATCTGGGACTGGACCAGCCAATCAGAAAGTCCTTTGTGTGTAACAGAACTGTCTGAGGAGTTTGGCACACAGGTGTGTTTGCATTCATTAAAAGCCAAGCTATTAAACACAAGTATTGTGTACGTCTTTAGAAAAGATTTAGCTGTTTGATGTCTGTTTTGAACTTTTACCTTAACTGTCTTCCTCTCAGAGACACATTCTGTTCAGCCCTAATGATAACACCCAACTGGTCAGCACCAGTGAGAGCAGGGTGCTGTTTTACACAATGGCAAGTTAAGTCTCTCTCTATTTCTCTCTCTGACTCTCGATCTTTTCCTGACTCAATTTGTTTGTATAGTTTGTCTGTGGATACATATATTCTAAACTGATTTTCTCTCTGGTGTGGATGTTCTATGTGGATGTTCTATGTGTAGGAGGGGGCGACTCTGCAGTACTCTGCCCCTGAGATTACAGACAAGGTCAGCTTTTTTACTGCATTCTTTTCCCCAGAGACAATCAAAGCCAGTGCTAGAGCCATACCATTCCATGTGCTACAACACTCACAACCTTACCCCATCCATTCTCTCTCTCTCTCTCTCTCTCTCTCTCTCTCTCTCTCTCTCTCTCTCTCTCTCTCTCTCTCTCTCCTCCCTCACCTCCGCTCCCATTCCCTCTTTTGTATTCTTCTCCTCTTCATCACCTCCCTTCATCATGTCCCCCATCCTTTCTTTTCCTCTCCTGTGGTCTCTCTCTTTTTCTCCCATCACATGTCCTCCTCTCCCCCTCTTCTTGTCCTCTCTCAGACCTTCAATAAGGCGGTGGGTGTGTTCACTCACTCACTGTTCCACAGTGGAGGAGCGCAGGCCTTCAGCGCCACCTCACTGGGCAACCTGCTGATCTGGGACCAGAGGACAGAAGGGAGGGGCACAGACTCCTGCTACACCGCACTCAAGCTTGTGCCTCTACAGGAGGATGCCATTACTGTTCTCACACAAATAGACAGGTGTGTATGCGCCCATACAAACACACACAGCAAATACATTCATTTTTAGGATAACCTGACACTCAATTACAGTTATGAAGACCAATTCATTGACAGTTTTGGAAAGTTTTTCGATACCTGCTTGTGTTTGGAAGCACCTTGTATAGGTTAAAAAACTAAATAGGTTAGAAAACCTAGAAGTCCATAACCAAATCCTTCTCGGCTCGGAGTCCAAGATCA
>JAVQKI010158422.1:7500-10251 GCA_036025975.1 Nematalosa erebi
AAACCTTGTTTTTTATACAGAATGTCAAGAATGTCATGATTGCTTTTTCTGTGTTTTCTTGATATAATTAAGCTCACTACACTAATATGTTCCACATGGTTTTTTTTCTAGAAATATTTTTAGAATTGTCTCTGGTTCTGTCCCTGTTGTGCCTGTGTTTATGTGTGTGTTTATGTGTGTGTTGGCCTGACAGGAAATGGAGGATTACTTCTACTACAGCCAGCTGCGCAGTCAGGGCCTCGACAGCATGCAGGCACGGCAGGTGTCCACCCACATCCCGCTGGCAGAAGTGCCCTTTGTCATGAGGGCCCTTGGCTTCTACCCCACCGAACAAGAGGTGCCCCTTCTGCCCACTGAGCATGCTCACAATCACACAGCTAGTCACAAACTGGTCAGGATATATGGCAGCGGTTCACTCCTTCTGTCGATCACAAGGTGATCAACCAGCCTGTCAGTTGATGATTCTGACAGTTACTCACTTCTGAAACATTAGTCAGTAACTTCATATAATAGCCAAGGGTCCTGACGGGGATTTACACTGAATCCAGATAAACTGTTAAGGCCTCCGCACACTGGTTTCGATAGCATTGTGGAGCACTATTGAATTCAACATTTTTGTTTGCCCCCGCACACCGGCGGCGCACTGCAGGCAGGGAATATAGCACAGTAGCCTGTGAAATCATAATGGATTTTATCAAACGGCTCCGACAAAATAGACTTGAATCGTAATCTGCTGCCAAAGGCAGCAAAGTTCAGCGCAGGTGTGCGAGGTTGTATTCTGTATTCTGTATTCTGTAGAATGTTGGAAGCGCAGTGCTCTGCACTTTGTCGGAGCCGGTGTGTGGAGACCTTTATACAGTAGTAGTGATCAAAGAGCCCAGCCTGAGAATGGACAGAATGGATTGAAAAGCTCGCTGACTTCTCAGTGCAGTTCTCTCCTCCATCTTACTTGTCTCTTTTCTTCCGTGCCATCTCTCTCTATGGTCCCTGTCTGCTGGACGCAGCTGGAGGACATACAGAATGAGGTGAAGTTTAGTCGCTATGCGGAGACGGGCCGCTACGTCACACACGTCGACCTGCCTGAGTTCATCCGGCTCTTGGTGAACCACCGGCCAGCGCTGGGCCTCAGGGTGCAGGAGCTCCACTGGGCTCTCAGCGTCCTGGGGGAGAGCGACGGCCCCGGGCACGCTCGCATTCCGCGAGACTGCCTGATAGAACTGCTGCAAGCCAGAGGTGTGTGTGTGTGTGTGTGTGTGTGTGTTTGTTTGTGTGTGGACGAGATGGGTGTATGTCATTTTACTGTTTACTGTGTGAATCAAATCTCAAAAGTGTGTGTGTGTGTGGACAAGGTGTGTGTCATTTAAAGGTGTACTGTGTGAATCGAATGTGTGTGTGTGTGTGTGTGTAAACATGTACATGGGGTACATAGGGTGTGTGAAACTGTGCAGATGAGCCTCTGCTTGCTATTATATCATCCATGGGCACATTCCAGTGCCCCAGAGAGAGGCTGTGTGTGCAGAGTGTGAGTGTGTGTGTGCCCATCTGGAAACAACATACTGTTGTGACAGAAGTGGGACTTGGGCCTTTGTAATCACACTGTGCTTTCAAGTTTGTATATGTATACAGTCTGTGTATTGTGTGTGTGTGTGTGTGTGTGTGTGTGTTTTTCAAGGGTGTCTGCGTGTAGTTTGGCTAGGTCCATGATATAAATGGGCCGTGGTTGAGCTTTGGCACATGGCCTAGGCTACTAGGTAGTGTTCTTGCACATTCCCGTTTTTAATATTTCAAAATAAAACTAAATATCGCTGTCTTGGAAAATATACACGTTTTTGGTAAAGAACAAACAAATAAGAGGTCTAAGTCTAAATAAGACCTAGCTGACATTTATGCATTAACAGATGCTTTTATCCAAAATTTGTCCTTACATTTGACAGCCTTAAATTACATCAGTCTCCCCTAGAGCAACTTAGGGTTAAGTGCCTTGCTCAAGGTCACAATGGTGACAGCCAGGATTCGAACCCACAAGCCAGCCAGGTTCCTTATAGAGTAGGTTGGGTTTTGTACACTTAAAGCCTTGTTTTCCGATTGTTTTTGACCATTCGTTCTCAACTGTGGATCTATTTTTTAAACCCATCACACCAATATGTATACTTACGCCTAAGTTTTAAGCAATACAAGCTGATGGAAGTCACACATGCCGATAATTTTCGTGTCAGCACATCAGTGAACATTACTGACCACTTGGTGAATTTCATGTCTTCACATAGAAAGTTTAATACGTTTTATGAAAGATTGCAGCAGAGAACCGAAAATTCTCAGAGCAGAGGCATTCGTCAAAATTTTAATCTTAACCATTGTATTTTATCCTAAACGATCAGAAAACAAGACTTAAAGTCTTAAAAACCGAACTCTGTTAACCGCTACACTGCAACCACCACATTTACATACTACTTAAACTATGTTTCAGTTATCTGCTAAAATATGACAAACAGAACTTTTGTATTATGATAGCTGGCAAGCTAAGCTTTTGTTTGAGGTGTCAAGCAAGCCAACATGTTGGCCTATTGAAATTAGCATGACTCTTCTCATGAGACCGTGTCACCCATATAACAAATGCCATTTTAATAACTGAAGAGTTCAGATGCAAAAGCCGCTAAAAACCATTTTAATTAATTTAAATAAAAATATTTTTTAAATTTTTACAAATTATAATATAAATCAAAATCCAAATTTATTGTTTAGGTGTGATTT
>JAVQKI010158784.1:0-20307 GCA_036025975.1 Nematalosa erebi
GATATCAAATGAGGTTGCTGTCTTTTTTGGCTGAGATGGAGAACATTACATTTTATGGTTTGTGACACATCTTTGATTATACACTTAAGTTTGACCTATTTCCTATTTCAGTCTTTTGATTGCATGTGATATTCTGTGGTTTCCTTCTTTACCGGTCAAGGTGCATCTTGCATCTGAGTCTCAAACTGTAGAAACTGAAAAAAAGATCCAGTGCTGTAACCACATGGATAATGTTTACCTAACAAAAAGAAACCGGTTGCATGAACTTAATTTTTTGTTTCAAGGAAGACTCCTGTTAGCTTGACTCTCTCTCTCTCTCTCTCTCTCTCTCTCTTTCTTTCTCTGTCTCTCTCTTTCTGAGTTGTACTGGCATATAAATAAGCAAGAAGAGTAACTTTTAAATAAGCAAAGAGGCGACTTTAGGAGAGAGGGATCATTACTGATTAAACAAATGGAATTGAACAGAAGTTCTGGAAGACTTTTCCTTTTGATAAATTTTACAGTTATACAGTATGCATGCATCTAGAATAAAGTCAGGCAGACTTGCTCAGTAAGGTCCTCCTTCACAGAGATGTCTGGCTTTTTGCTCCACTGTTCATACGAAGTGTCTCCATACAAAATTTTTTATCAGGGTTGCTATTTATTTTAAGAAGCCAACCAGTGAACCTGACTCTCAATACTGTTGAGCTGCAGGTGTCCTATGGTCACCCCCGTAAAGCAATCTGTGTGTGTGCTAATGGTGTTTGCCCTTTAAATCCTCCTTGTCACCCCTCCCTATCTCCCTAACAGTTCTGTTTGCTCTCGCCTGACACTCAACTGAGATAGACAAATGAGCAATGATGGGATGCAACAGTGAAAACCAGGAAGGGGAGGAGGAGGAGATTAAGAGAAAGAGAGAGATAGAGAGAAAGAGTAGGATATGGTCAGTTTGAGATGGAAAATTAATTAATTGCTAGCACGGAAGAGGTTCTCTTCCCAAGATGAGAGCGAGGGAGAGAGAGAAAGAGAGAGAGAGCAATCCATAGAGATTGCCAACATCAAAGCTTTTTTCCACTGGTGGCTTATGATTCCTCTCAGCGTCTTCTGAAGAGCGAGACCCAGAAGGCACAGAACGAGTACCCACTCTCTACTCCACTGCCCCGGATCTGAGGTACTACAAGCTGGCCTCCACCCATAATGGCTTCACCTTGCATTGATGATGAGGGTCTTTATTTCATGCAGGTGAACAAACATATGTAGTGCTGACAAGCCATGTGACAGACCCCACTCAAGTGAAACTAATGTCTCTCTGCGATTTCAGTCCCATAACCCCCGCCACAAGTATGCACATTCCTTCTGATGATGTATTATGGCTCTGGAGGATAATGAAATAATGATGTTTTTGTTAAACAAGGAACAAAATTAAAGGGAATAACTAAAACCACAAAGTGAGATCTTAGCTTCACATTATAATTTTGATGTAGAAAAAGTCCCTTGTTTTACCATGCATTTTTAAACAACAGCTGACATCTCACCAATCTGCTGCACTCCTTTTTAAACAGAATCTCTCTCTACACTCATATCTAGTTTACTTTGGAGAGGAAAGTTTAAAGCCTGAATTTGAAAAATGCAATTTCCCCCCTTCCAGAGTAACTTAATATTCCCCGAGATTTCGCATCCCAGGCAGAGGGAATGATCTATGGCAGCAGGCCTGGTTAGGCAGCTGGAGTGGCAGACCCCGACGGGCAGCCCTCTGCTGCAGCTGTTAGAGAAGGTGACAGCAGAGTGGTGAAAACAGCAGAGGTCGTTAACTACCTGCGACCAGACTCTTGTTTAGAGAAGCCCCCATCGAGGATTAATGTAGCCCATACCTCTTCAGGAGTAACACACAACAAAAGCTTTACTTGTGTGTTGTGTAGATCTTTTAATCTATTTTATTTTGGTTCCGTGGAAAGCCTAGCCCAATCTTTTAATACAATCTACACTCTCTAGACGGACATAATCATCCTATAAACCTATAATCATAATCTTAAACTCATAATCATGCCGTAATCCGCAAACGCCATTTCTATTTGTTTATCTGTAGGGATAAATGTATTGTCCGTCAGTGTTGAGAGGATGTATAGGCGAACTGAGCAAGAGCACCACAGAAACTCAATGCATGTTCTTCCACACCTCTCAGCTATTGCCTATTCCAGATATTTTTGGGGCAGAGTGTGTATGTGTGATGTGTGTGTGTGTGTGTGGGGTACCGACTGGACAACAGTAGAGAGGGGGGTGGCAGTGATAATTGCAAATCCACCTCTCTCCTCCTCTTCCCTCGTGGAGACAGTACAATAGCCGACAGACCCCTCTAGCAGTTCGACTCCCCCTCTCCCTCCCGTCCACGTCTCTCACCCACCCACCTACTCACTCAACCAAAGTCTGTCTAGTTGCGTCTCTGTGCGCGGACTACTCATTCCAGTGACTGTTACTCTGCGGAAAGCATGGCCTGCCGGAAAGATACGCTCCTGCTCGTAATTTTGCTCTCTCTGGTCACTTTTTATGGTAAGTAGAAATGTACTTTACCAACTCAGTTACAGTACTGAATAGTATAAACAAAACTTCCGAAAACGGAGTAGCCTAACGTTCTGTTGCGCTCGCACTGTAGCTGTGGGATGCTCACCGTTCAACTCAGGTTATTGTGTTGTATTTCTCTCTGAAGAACGCAGGAAACTGATGAAACGCATATATCTGAGATGTGCATGTTCGAATTTAGCCAGGTAATTTAAACACTGCTAGACAGACAAAGCGCACCTTTCGTATCCCCACCGTCGTATGGGGTATTTGTGGATATGCCATACTCAGTGTCAATAGAGGTCAATGTGATCAACCGAATGCTGGTGAAGATAGTTTATTGTCATGGAACTGGAACTCATGAAGTAAAGACTGAAGATAATCTTCCATGAATGTAATCATATTACTCCATCAGTTTTATTTCAAGTTAGTTTAGCCCAATCAAAAACTGTTTTGCCTCTGGTTGCAGTCTTTCCTCATATCTGAATATCTTGTGCAGGACTGGACAGGCTCTGAGTTTTGAGTTTATTGCCCCGACAACATATTTTTCAACAAATATGGCTGGTGCACAAGAACATCATAACTCTTTAATGTACTGGAGGAGAGAAAGAAACAATCCCTGTTCAACATATTCCACAGATGAAATGCTGTAGAATGCTATATTGATTGTTACCATTATTGGCACAACAGAATAACAACAGTAGTGTGTGAATTGATAGGTACTGCATAAGTAATAATTTTAAGAGAAATCTCCATGACTTTATCCTTCCCATCATTAAGCTCAGTTGTCCTTGTTTGTGTAGCCCAGGCTTGGTGGGGACTTCACATCCCCATCAACCTGCCATATTGATCTGATGAGAGTTTTTTTCCCCTTGTGATGATCTCTGTACGCTTGCAAAGTGCCCCTCCCCTCACACCCCTCTCTAAATTAGGTCCCCCCTCTCCGCCTGTCGACCCCCACCCTCAGATCCCACCCCCTTACAGACGGAGCTGTCTGTTTTGGGATTACTGACTCGTTGGAGACTGGACCTTCCACCCGGATAATACCCTCCGGGTGATGATATAACCTACCTATAAGTATATGTACATTCGTGTAAGAATGTTGTCTCTCACCTAAAATGGTGATATGCTGCATGGACTAAACCAGTGAAAATCATCAGAGTTTTCAGTGTATTAGAGGGAAAGAGTGAGAGAAAGAGAAAAGAGGGTGTTGGTGGGTTTAAGCTGAGAAAAGAATAGAGAAGAGGTTATACAGACATTCTTGCGCTACTTATTGGCTAAACTCATGTCTAGTGGTATGAATAAGGGTGGCAGAAATGGCATTTGTCTAAGGTGGCAGACAGTGAGGCACAGCTCTACTCCCATAATGCATCTGATTGAGGCAAGATAAGGCTTTCCGCTGCCTGGACATATTAATGGCTCCATCCCACCATCTTATGCATATGAGTTCAAGTTCAGAGGAGAAGCCGTCTGGCCTTGTGACAGAGGAGTTTTGCTGGAGACTTCCTGCCTCCGACAGCAGCCTTTGACCTCTGCTGAGGACAACACAATTAGAGCGCTGTTTCTCCTCATGAGAGAACTCTTAGCAGAACTTTCCCCACAACCACCAAAATAAAGATTGCTTTGCATGATGGACTTCGTTGTCAAGGACAGACAAGCATAGTTTAGCTGTTTCTGAAAGGTGTGCTCCATTTCCTGTGGCTTAAAATGGAGGAACTTGACCTATTTGTAGGCCCCTGCTTGTGGTCATTAGGGTGCTGGCTTCATATAAATTTTTTAGTATATCTTGGCAAAGAGAATGGATTCTAGTAATAAGAGTTAGTTGCTCAGCGGTATATGCACACTGTTCATTACATATCTGGCAATGTCTTTTAAGTGTCTTCTAAAATGCCAACTTCCCCACTGAAACAGGAAAAAATCTTTCTCAGATGACTTCAATTATTTATATACATGAAAACATACAGATTTATTAACAGGTGTTAGAGCACTGCACTGCCTGTACTGAAAAATGGATTTAATTCAAGTGCTGATGTCAACAGGGGGCAGCAAAAGGGCGATTTTTAATGTTAAGTATTTAGCTGGTACCTCTTCTAGAGCTCAGGCCTGTTACTGATATCTGGAACCATTTGTGGTGGGAATTCAGAACAAAATTCATACTCTGGTTCAGCTTGTCATCAGTTGTAGAGAGACAAAAAGTCATTGTAGTTGCTGGGTTGCATAATGTGGGAACATTTGTGATAATATCGTGCCACGTCGTACCTTTTTCTGTGCTTTCCACAGTCTGAGGGGCGACAACTGTGCAAATTGGGGGATTTTCCTGGTGGTGACTGTTTGGAGGGAGCAGCTGCAATGCTTTGTCTACGCAGCATTTCTGTACTAGGCCAAGATATAGCCATGCATGTCGGGCACAAGCAGGCTGTTTGCTCTCATACGTGTGCCCAAATGGCTGTTTGAGCACAACATGTCCGTTTTGGCTCCAAGATTCCCATTAACGAGCTGCATCCAATTCATTTCTCACGCCGATCGGGACACATTTCTTGTTGCACACGCAAGGCTTGGCTTGATCTTGGTTATCTGAAAATGTGGTTCAAAAATTACCAAAGAATGTATCACCCAGGAATCAGCCAGAAAAAGGGGGAGAAGGGGCCAGGGCTACTACAGGCACCTGACCCTGTTGCTGCTTTAGCCACCTCCCCTGGATAATCAGGAAGTTTGAGTTTCCCATTCTTTCTCAAGGGCTGGCTGGTCATGACAGGGCTCATTCCAGGACCCGCTTGATCACAGCAGCAAACGCACCTTGTTAGGCCCGAGACCTTGCTGTGCTTAACCTGCTGAACGGTGATGCGGGGAGACAGGGGCTAGACGAGCGGACATGTCCGTCCACATGGGCTCAGCCTTGAAGTCGCCTGCTTAAGGGCGAACCAAAACAAAAAGCCAGGGGTCCCCCTTAAGCACCACCACAGCAGCAGCACTGAATGGGAGGCTGATTGGTCGGAGGTAATCCGAGGTGTGTCTGTCTGAGACAGGCAGACGGGCCTCCCGTAAAAAGGATGAAGGCCCAGATCTTATCTCATTGAGCAGGGTCTTATCAGTGCTGTGGTGGTTGAGCTGTGATTTTGTCCCTGCCCTGCCCTGCCCCCATTACGCATTACCATCCCAGCCCCTGAGCTGCGAGCAATAAGGGGCTGACTGTCAATAAATTGTTTGCTGTCATGTCTGCGATAAAAACAATGCACGAGATTCAAGATGGGCCTTGGCCTGGCTGTCCTTGCAACAAAGAGTCTAAGTGTGATTGGATGTGTTTGGGCTGGTCTGTCTGACAGATATTTACTGCCATAAATATAAAGCATCGTCTGAGGCAGAAATCAGGATTTTATGTAATCCTTGTCTTATTGTGTTTGGCACTAATGTCAGGGTTTAACCTTTTTTGCTGTGGCAAAGTAGAAGGCACCTTATTAAAGTCAGAAGTGCAGACTGTGGTAATTGGGCAAGAGAATGAATAACAGTCATCCAAGTCTGGTGGGGAGAAGGAGGGGATTTAGCTATTATGGAATGATGCCAGACACCTCTTTTTTTCACTCTCTTTCTCTCTCTCTCACTCACACACACAGTTCTAAATAAAGGACAGTGAGGGACATGCAAAAATGGGATCCACACACAGACACCCAACTTGAGTTAGTGGTAATTTCAAACAGATTCACAGGAAATTGCTTTTGGAGTGACAATAGCGAATGTGTTTAGAAAATAACATGCACAGTACACTATAAACAAAACACTAGCTGTTGAAATATAGTTGCTCAGTGGTGACAGAAGGTCCAGTCAGTAAGATACACCTTCATCATTGTTTGTCAAATCACTAAACAGTGTATTAATTAAAGTCTTCGAGTTGCGTGACCCATTAAGACGCCTTAGCATTGTTCGATTTTCTGCTGTGCGTTTTAAGCGCCATGACTGTATTTTTAATGTGGAATATTAGACAGGCAGTGAGAGTCCAGTCATATCGGATGGGGCCCCATCTGTGGGGCACATGGCACTCTCTTGGGCTGGGCTCTCGGCCTTGGCACCAATCCCGGGCAAGCGTGAGAGGGGGATTTGAAAAGCTCTCAGATACTGTCCTCTCCGAAAAATCTCCCGCTGAATCCGCCACACCAATCCTCTTTTTTTTCTCTCCAGTCCCTCCATTTGCCCCAAATCTCTCCCACACCCCCATAGCAGAGCTGTCCTCAGCCACAGCAGCAGACAGCTGTGCACACCTGGCCCTGTAACTCCACAAAAAAAAAGTCGAAGAGCAGATGTGGGTGTTTTTGTGAGTGTGTGCGCGGAGAGGACCGGGGCGCCCTGCTCCAGTTTCAAGAAATCGTACACCACAATGCCGGGCCGTACCCATAGCCTCACTTTCCTCCTCCTCCTCCTTCTCCACCACCCAGCCAACCAACCAACCAACCAATCCATTCACCCACCCCCACATCCTTGCAGTCTTCAAGGCAACCAGCCTCCTCCTTCAACACTCACATGCTTCAGTGCCCAAATGTCCCCCTCCCCCCCAATCCACCAGCCCTCCTCCCTCCCTCCCCAATCCTTTCTTCCCATCCTGGGGCCCTGGGGCTCAGAGGAGTTCACATGTTTTTGGTAGCCAGAGTGAACATTATTGATTAGCATGAGGCTACTGAGATAGACAAAAAAAGTAGCTTTTGTTTTGACACACCCACTGTAAGAGAGGGAGGGAGGGAAGAATAGAGAGAGACATAGAGAGAGAGACGGAAGAGGAGAGAGACAGAGAGAGAGTGAGAAAAACAGAAGAAGAGCCAGGATGAAAAAAGTGATATGGGGGGATGGTTTGTTGGGTGTGTGTGGGTAGATGGCTGCAGGTGTAGGTGGAGGGCAGAATAAGAATGGTAACAAGGAGATGAGTATTTATGATTCATACAGTGCCTATGCTAGCGGAGCTGCATATGAAATGTTTATGTCATTGCCCTTCGATTTTTTTTCTCTACTGTGTTTTATTGTTTGAGCAGAAGAGCTGTCCATTGTGTAGTGAGTGTGTGGTGTATGGACAGCACATGCCCCATTGTCCTCTCTGAGCAAGAGATACATTTCAAAGGGTTGTGTAATTTGATGCAAAGAATGTGTCATGATTTAAAGGCTGTTGCCTGAAGTCGTTCTCTGAGACCTATTGTAGCCGAAATGGCAATGTTTCATCATTTCACAAAGCAGATGTCAACCAATAATTTTAGGCATTCAGATTTCCCCCTCATCTATATGTCCTTTACCCTAAAGGGCAAACCATCCCCCATGTTTCCAACTGTCTGGGGATATTTTGTGAGCAACGATCTGGTTTACTTCCTAAATTCAATCAATTTATTCATACATTTGATACACATAGATGATACATAGATGAAGAAGAGTGTTTATTTCAGTAACACTTTAAATCAATTTCTGGTGCAGCAGTGTATTATTTTTGTAAATTGTCTCATAGACTGCAACCAGTCCAGTTCAAACAGAAGGGTACTCACAAACCAAAAGCAGACCAGTGGCTACCATTTCAGACTCAAACCCTAAAATGTTCCTCTAAACCAGGAAATCGAATTGGCGTTAGCGCTTGTGGTAGTTCTCTGTCTTCTGAAAGAAACAAAACAAAAAATACTTTATGTTAGTCTTATGTTCGGATGGTTGAGTTTCACCATGAGACCACAGTGAGTTGTGGTTATAATGAGGGATGGGTGGTGGGGTGTGGGGGATGGTGTGGTGTCCTAGTAAAAACAGTGGCAGTGGCAGTGACAGCAATGTTGTTAGTAGCTTTTGTTGGGCTTGTCGAGGAGGGCGGCAGGCCCCCTCGAGGGCACAGGTGAACTGAGCCGTCCTCCAGAGGAAGCCTACGCTCCTTCTGGGCGCTCCGCCAAGTCGCTGACACCACCAGCCCTCAACTAGCACTCTCACATGCCCCCACCGGATCTGGCCCTGCACAATGGCTCCATGAGCGCAGACACAGATATGTAGTACATATGCACATGCATATTCATGTGTTTACCCCCACAAATGGAAAAAAAAAACACAGCTGTTGCTCTGTATTGGGTTTCTTTGTTTGTATTTGATATATTCATCCACATTCCTCCATGTGTAATAATCAGTTATTATTAGGACTATTACATTTAAATATGTATTCTTAAAATCCTGTATGGTGAATCACCAAATGTTGGATTGTATTGCACAAGTGTTTTGTGTTGTGATTTGAAATGTCAAGTTTTACAATGGAACATTTCTGTGTGTAGATATTGTTATTGACAGGCAGCATCCCACTCAACCTATAAATGGAACATTTTAAGAGCACACCACACTGCCCACCAGATAGATTTTTATTCATTCTAGTAAATGTGGATAAATTGGAAAACATTGTGTCAAAACATTAGGAAGGATGTCTGTTATATTCAAATGTAGGAGCAAAACAATATGGTGGTCAAGGGCTTGGAATTTACACCCACTCGTATGACCTTTGGATCCACTATCGAAACAAATGAGTACCTTTCCACATCACCTTGTGTTCCAGGGTGAGAAGGAGACTGTGATGACAAAAGGCCAAAGTAAACAAGTCTTTGGTTTATATAATCTACCCAGGTCCTAGTGCATGGACTGAGAGAAAGTGAGAGAGAGGAAGAGAGAGAGAGAGAAGGAGCAAAACGGATTGATTACTATCAAATTACACTAACATGTTCAGCTGTCTTTTCCATTGTAATTAAACACAGAAAGTAAGTATCACAGCGCAGACATTTTCAGTCTTTCTGACTGGCTCCATCCTATTAGCTGTGCAATTTCAGGAATTGTTTCTTCTGGACACAAAATTGTTAAACATAGGCTATAGATGATTTCCTTATGGTCAGAAAATAAAGGCTTGCAAAAAGGGAAAATGTAGCTGATTATGTGGGATCTACAGATAAGACTATGATAGTTCTGAGCTCAGGAGTACAGTAAAGTAACTCTTAGGTTTTTCAGAGCCTTTTTGTTTTTCCCTGAAAATTAAAACCATGCACTGCAACGCATCAGGCACAGTCAATATGCCCCAGCCCGGCTCATAGGAGCATCTTGACATGTCTTGGTCTGCCAGGTAATAAAAAGAGAACAAATTGACCTGATTCACTCAAAGGCCGTTGTTCCAGAGAACACTGCTTTCTTGTAGTCGAAATCCAGACAGACATTACTGAGGCTTGTTTTTGTTGCACCTGGAATATATTGCCAATCCATTGCGAGCCTCGCAGCCCTGTGGATGACGGCAGAGGACCTGAGGCGAATGCCAAACAATACACAGCCTAATTCACCCTCATCAATCATAATAGCCCTCTCTAGATGGCCCTTTTGTCTGCGACATTTCAGCCCTGCGTATATATGGAGGGGGAGGATCCCCATTTCGGTGCATGATTTAATCACGGCAGGGCTAAAGCGGTTGAGGGCGAATGTGTTTCTTCTGGCTGCCTTTAAGAGCAGAGAGTCATTTTCGAGTGTCATCAGATCCCCCTCAGCTGTCTCCTAGGTTTCATATCTCTGCCTTTAGCTCTGACAGCAGGTCCTGAAGGAGGCCCTTGTGTTTTTGGCCTCAGGACACTGAGCGATTGTGTCAGCCTTGTCTCGTCTACCCTTCTCCTTCACAAGTGGCCACACGGGTAACTCTTCGACCCCTGAATGCCCACACCAGCTATTATCAGTAAGGCAGAGAGCCCTGTGTTTACTAAGCTAATGGAGTTACGAGTCCTGACTTAGAAAGGGGATGACAAAGCATCATGTGTGACTGAGAATGCGCAGAGGACAAGAGTGATCCCAGCTTATCTTACATAAACTATGTAGAGTGAATCTTTACAGTTATCATCAAGAGCACAAACTCTCTCATGCTCTCTCTCTTTCCCTCACACACACATAAATGCACACACACACACACACACACACACACTTTCTCTCTCTCTCTCATGCCCTCTGTCTGGACACCTGTTTGTGCTGAGACCCACTCATAGTGGCTGATGTATTTATATTTGATGCATTTAACCCCTCACCCTGTGGGCTAGTGCTTACTAAACACCCACTCACCAACCTCACACTCCCTTGTGTGTCTGAGATTAATGACCTGTCCGTTAAAAGACCTGTCTGCATAGTCTCCATGTCTGCTGGCCACAACAACAGCTGCCCCTTTATATAAAATAAACACTGAAGTCAGAAAGTGGTCTTGGTGACTTGGCCATTTCCCCCACTAGTACAGTATTGATTTTCATTTAGGCCCTAATTTGGTCCTGGGGACCCAGGAGCTGGGTATTGCAGTGGCTGGCGAATGGACGTTGATTGCTGAGCACATTGTTACCGGCTGTCAGCTCTCCAGCTAACCTCTCCCCCGAGTGCACATCTAATGCTGCCTTTTCCCTGAGCAGATCATTTTAAATTGGCCTCCATTTTGACTATAGGCCTCTCTGGAAGCCAGCCCTGGCACACAGCTCTTGATTTGAGCGCGGGGGAGTGTGAGCCTCACCGAATGACTGCATCCCTCTCCCCAACCTCCAGCAGCACACCTTTACTGTGGCTTGTTAAGCGGTCCGTAACCTCCCTGGCCGCCATCTCATTTCCTGTCATTAAGCCCCCTAATTAAAGCTGCCACATTCCCACACATTCATGAAGAAACATGCCACACTCTTTTATTTCTCTATTTCACTGGACGAGGGCATACATTGAGTGAAGAGAACACTCGTTACCTCCGCCAAAGAGGTTATGCTTTCACCAGCATTTGTTTGCCTGTCTGTCTGTTTGTCTGTGTGCAAAATAACTCGAATGCACTGCATGGATTTGATTGGATGGAATTTTCAGACAAGGAACAGATTATTTAATTTTCGTGGTGATCCGGAACACCATCTGGAATTTGTATTTTGTCAGTACCTCAATATTGCCTTGGCGAAGGTCTGTGCTCTCCAAGTGCTTTTCTAGTTAGTTTTATTTTTCTGTATCTGTTGTGCTCAGACTATATTTTCTACATCAATATAGCCTTGTGTCCCAGGAGATGGTGTATGCTTTTATGGTATTGCCAGAGTGCATTAGACATATAGAGACGGAAGGGGAGGAGATATTTTTCAATGTAGTAATTCAATATATTCGTTTTACCATGCAGATGTCATGACCCACAGAAGGGGGAAGTGACGTATGTATTTTAATGCTTCCTAAATGACATATTCATCATGATGTGATGTCAACATGGAGCTACTGATGGATCACTGTAATAAAATCAGAGCAGCTGGATCTCTCTAGCCTCTTGATGTGCCTGAAATCTGCTTCTGTAGTCCATCAATGATGCATTTCAGTGTTGAGACAAGAGGTGAATTATTGTCATATTTGGTCTTTCCAGAGTCGTGCCAAGAATATGGTTATCCGGCCAATCAGAGGGACTTATCGGTATCCAGTACTTCCCCTCAATTAATGCACTGATAAAACGGAAGAGGGCTTATGCTTACACATGCCCAACTGGCCTACTTTCCTTTGAAATAAATGACCAAGGCTGTTCGAATTCTGGCATATGCAAATGTGTTCAGATTCCTAGCTGCTTAGAATCAGTTAATGTTTCAGAAGCTATTAGAAGCAGGCCAGAACAGTGTGTTCTTTCCAAGCAGACATAAAAAAATATTGACGACAACTGTCAACATGTGCTGATGAATAATGCCTAATCTTTATTTATGTTTTGAACAACTTATGTCATGTCAATATAATGACATTATAAGCACTGTATCTCCAATCAGGGTTAATAAGTAAGCAAATCACAAGCAGATTTTACAATGTGTATCATTCCCAAAGAGACTGAACTGGGTTTTCCTATTGATATAAGTTGACCCCCCCTCTGTGCACACATGATAATCAGCTTTTGAAATATTCATGCCTCTCGAGTCATGTCACAGGCAGTCCCCATCTCAAGGGTGCCTCATTTAAGCACACTGACATGCCACCATGGCCATGAACACCTGCAAGATATCTACCTCTTCACAGGTACAGAATTAGACAAGGACAGTGTGCGGGAACTAGTGGAGGACTGGCACTGTAAATACAAATAGTAAACAAAAGGGAGAGGGCAGCGAGGTCTAATGGATTTATGAGATGACTCAGCGCTTCCCCCTGCAGGGCCGGAGGAGCACTGGCACAGCAGGTGCCCCTCTACCCCCAACCGCCTGGCATCTGCTCTCCCAGCTGACGCCAGGAACTGTAATATTGACAGGCAGAGATAAACTAACAAGCACCGGGGACACAGGGGAACTGAGGCATATAATTATCAGCAGAGGAAAAACAGACTGGTCCCATGACTTCACCAGAAGGTAGAACACAATGGCACCAGATAGAGACAACAGTCCAGTCACCTAAAAATGAGGCCATTTTTGTTTTGTGCAGACATGAAGACAAAACAAAAATCAGTCAAAATGTATTTGCTTGTATAGATTACAGTTTTCTACCTGTTATACAATAGTTGTTAAATGAGTGTCTCTCCACAAAAGCAGATTGAAATAGCACATTTCCCTGAAGACTCACGAGGAAGGCTGAAGGGATGAGGGCCTTTGGGGGGAATAAAATGCCTACCATTCTCTGCTCTTCCCATTCCCAGTGCTTATTTCCAACTTGGCTTTTGGCCTGTTTCCAGTTTAGCTGGGCAGAAAGTGGGGTTGACACTGGGATTGACGGGCCCTAAATGAATTGGCGAGACTTCACACAGTCGCCCCCCCACGCCCACCATGGGCTGTTTCTCTCGCGAAACAAAAGATTTCTGCACATCCTCAGGCATATAAATGAATCGCCCGACCAAATCACTTCATTCCACATAGACATGCCAGTGACGCCCATTTTAACACATTCATTAGTCTTGTGACTTGTACTTGACATAACCCCTAATTTGTAAATATTACTTCAAGGGTGTCGAGAGCTTTCACAGTTCCTGACCAATGGACTGAAGGTAACTTTATTAAAGCCTTGTTACCCCCTCCAAAAAAAAAAGAAATTATGCACTGGTTCAAGTATGTATGATACAGATATGTTGCTTTTATGTTTTGCAAACACTCTTCCATCAGAAAAGAAGAATGCTTAGATATATGTGGATAGTATAGGCAGAACTGAACTACCTACATACATTTAACAAAGAACTGCCTGTTGATTGCTGATGAGAACTCACAGTGGCCTTTTCTTTAGGTCGTCTTGGCCCACAGATCAAGGCAATTGGTTTTTAACTTTGAACTCAACGTTTCAAAGAGACACTAACGCATCAAGGCGTCCTCCCCCTATGCCTGGTTATGAGGTGCTGCTAAAAGATCAGCAGCAAAATCAAGTGGCCACAAGTGTAAGCCCAGATCTTTAAGGATGATAACCTGTTTTGGCTAGAAGTGAAACCCCCTTCAGCACTTAAAAAAAGAACATTCTATGTGAAATATCCACACTGGCTTCCAGCCTAATGCAATTACCCTGGTAAATGTTGTTAAGCTTCTATCTTTAGAAGAGGAATGTAAGACCTGACTATGGCCTTTTCCTTCTTTCTTTTCTGCTCCTGTCTCACCTCCAACTTAAACAACACTCACTAACTGAATGAACAAAACCAAGGACCCAAGAGCCACCTCGGCACCTCCTCAAATTTGAACCTTTTGACCATTATATTCTGACCTTTTTAGCAACTATACCATATATCAGCTTCTGTCCTCCTATATATGCAGCAACAAAAACCAGTGTGATTTGGATGCTTGCATAAAATGTCTACTGTTTTCCAAGTTTTTTTTTTTGGGGGGTCTCACAATTTAAAGATCCTCTAAATTATGCCTTGCTGCGCAGATCTTAATGTGAGGTATGTGAATGTAACTGGAGAGTGGCCAAGGGAGGGAAAAGGTCCAGAAAGAAACTGCCCAGCCCGAGAGCCTGCTGCTGAGGTCAGAGGACCCCTGAAGGTTTTATGGCTCCCTTCTCTTTTCACTGGAACCTGCACTTGGAGGGGATAAACAACGGTGTCTGACAGGTTAAGAGGAAGGGCAGGATTTGTTGTGGCCACAGGTGCCTGGGAGACGGCAGGCAGAATACAAGGGATGCGCTTGTCAGTCATAGTGTGTGGTCCTATCCTACCCAGCCCCTGCAGGTCCACTTCTGGGCTCTCGCAGGAGCCCTTGTCCAATCCCTTGACACGCCGGTTGACAAATGGCCTGGAAACAGGTGTCAACGGGAGGGGTTCCTCTTGGCCAGCTGCGGCTGTCTTTCACTGGGGGACAGCAAGAGACGGGGTCCATTGTTTCACAGCTGTGTTCTGTGTCAATATATGAAGCCACCTCCGGGATCCAGGCTTTAACCTCCAACCCCTTCTCCACTCCCGACTACTGGCTACCCCAACCTCGGTGACACAGTTGAGTTTCAGTCACAGAGAGAGCAGTCATAGCAGTCTTCTGCATGGTCTTCTGCAAAACAAAACCTTAAAGGTGCTACAGTCCAATACTGTTCATATCAGAGTGACTCAGTAAGACTTATCCACCTACTCTTCCTTCTGTCAAGCAGTAGGGTACACAGAAAAAAATAGGCTTATAACGATGATTTATACATTCCAATAATATGTTTTTAGAAAGATCTTGATGATTTTGAAATTGACATGCCCCTTTTATTCTAAATACTTACCTGTTATAAGAGAATCTAGATTTGACAGGAGAGGTGGCTAAACTCTTGGCTGTGTTTCATTAGTTCTGCTCTGTTCTTGGTGTGTGTTTGTTTCTGGAAAACAAACATGAGACAGTGACATTGCCATGCCTGTGCCTTGAGGCTGGAGGGTAAAGCACAGCAGAGTTGCAGGGAGAGTGTTTTTTGGGGGAGGCACTGTTTTAATGAGAAACATGGGCGGTTTGTTGTGAAAACAGATGGGGCCTCGCAGCCCTGCCGTATCGGCATGCGCTGCCCGAACTCGAGCCCAAGCCCTGCGGTGAGGAGCACAGCTCCAGGGGGAGAGGGGCGGACAGGCTGGCGGTTGGTGGGCCTGCGTGGGCGTAGCGGGAGAGCTGCACCAGGCGCTCGTATTTGTTTAATTGCTTTCACCTTGGGCTACTGCGATTGACATCACAAGCCACTGAAGGAGAGGAGGAGTATATAAAAATAAGCAGCAAAGCTGTTTCACAGACTCGGCTCACTGTGGTGCAGCCAAGGCCAGTATATCACAAACAGGGTGAAAGATTTATGACAGCTTCACGTTAGAAAGTGACCACACCATACCACACCACACAGCCTTGCCCCCACGTAATGCTTCCTCCATTTCGAATTCAACCTGCCTTCATCTGACGGAAATGAAAGCTCTTTTCCCATCTGCAGTGATCCCAGTGTACGGGGACCCAGTGAGTGATTTCCAGGGAAGAAATGGCAAAAAAAAAAAAACACAAAATAGAGAGCTGAAATCCCAAGGAGTTAAGGCCTCTCATTAGCCGATAGACAGCCACAACGTGTGAGCTGGCGAAGCAGTGAGAGAGGGGAGGAAATGGGAAGAGCCCCGGCCTCATTAGCGCCTGAGTGCACCTGTGATCACTTTGCTATTCTCTTTGAGGGCACTGGGCCCCCGCAGCATGGGGTTGGGGTGGTGGCAAGGCGAGGCGGAATGGGTTGGTGAGGGAGCGAGTGTGTGTATGATAGGGTGGGTCGACTGGGTGCTGGTGTGGAGCCGCTTGCTCGTTCACACACACACACACACACACACACACAGACATTCACACTCGCACACTGCGCGTGCGCCTCTCTCCACCCCCACGACTGTACATTCTGTCTGATGGGTGCGATGAAAGGCGCCGTTGGGATGTAGATCGGCAGGCTTTGTTGTCGGCTTGTTAAGGGCCTGGGCAAGAGATGGAACGAGAGAGAGAGTGTGTGTGTGTGTGTGTGTGTTTGAGAGAAAAGGCAGAGGGGGTGAGTGCCTCTGAAGAGTGCCAGCTTTGACACACCCTCGGCAGGCGCTGGCACGGCGCCAGGGAGATCACAGAGGCTCTGGTCTGCCAACGGGGCCCGAGGGTGGACCCTGAGCAAGGAGTGTCTCTTGGGACACAGAGCCATGGCACAGCGACGCAGGGGACCCTCTGAGTTCCATCACACTCACACACACACACACACACACTCTGGCACTACCCCATGCAATAAACATGATACGCTTTGAGTGTACAGGCGGCTGACTAGCCTTTCCTTTGTGCTGAGACGGCTGATGTTTCTGCTACTGGAGGGGCTGCATGGCCACTCTCCACCCCTCCACCCCAGTCACCATCCACCCCATCCATCACTCTGGCGGGCGACCGCAGCGGGCTGCAGACAAGGGCCCCTTTTGTTAAGCGCGCTGTCATGGAAGCTGATGAGAAGCAGGCAGGCTTTTCATAGTGCTATAATAACAGCGGCCGAGTGTTTGATTTGCTGTAGGTTTGCGCCATAGGCCGCGTCTACAATGACCTTCACTGGCTAATGTCAGGGTGGTGCTTCGCCGCTTCCACACTGCGCTGCGTGTGATTCCGCATCCAGATTAGAATACAGGTCCTCCTTCTTTAAGGGCAACCACAACATTCATAGGACTGACTTCATCTGATGCTTCACCACTTATTTGATGATCCCTTTAGATATGGTTCTTAAAAACAAATTAAGCTTTTCTGCTATAAAAGTCTAAGAAAAACACAAAAATGGGCTGGGCGTGAATTCCTGTAAGTCAATCTGTAAATGTTCTAATCTTCAGTGTCTTCCCATCTAGCACAAACAAGATTCTGATAGGCCGTATGGTCTGCTCATGTTCATCGGCAGGCAACCAGACTATCATTAATAAATCTAGTGCATTAATATTATTTCATAGCATGCAAGGCATCCTCAGCGAATTCCCCGAATCCCTTCAAGTGCATGAGAGGAACTGCAGATTCCACACAAGTCTAAGATATACAAGTGTAAATAAAACATTAATTAACTTCTTCAAGGGGGGGTGAGCCAAAAGGGAAGATGGTGAAAAATTAATGCAGAGTCTTAAGATACGACTAAACCACTGGGGATAATTACAAGAGTCAATGGGACTCAGATTTGTTAGCAGCTGAGTGTGGTAAATAGAAAATTATCTGGGAATTAAGCTGGGACATTTTAATGAAACATTTTTTTTCCCCCCATGCTGATGTACTATCAATTAAAATCATGTAGTTTTCATTAAGGGCTGTGGCAGTGTGATAAAAGCATACACACAAGCAAACAACACAGACAGAGCCAGCATAAAAGAATTGTGTTATCTCTCTTTATGCATGCATGTTCTTTATATGTCTGCATGTTCAAGTGTCCTGAGTGTTTGCATAAGCTTCCTTATGTGTTTGCTTCTGTTTAAGTGTATGTGAATTCACCCATGCATGCGTGTGGGTGCATTTACTTGTGTGTGTGTGTGTGTGTGTGTGTGTGTTCTTGCATGTATGTGTGTGAATGCACTGAAGGCTTGTGTGAATTCGGGGCCTTCTGTCTGGGACTTGTGATGGAGGCCCTGTCCGGGCCCATGCTCACAGTGGTGGCTTTGAGGGATTTGCATGTTTGATGTTGACCCTCTATGGGAAAGAGCAAACTTTGCCTCCCGTGTGTGAAAGAGTGTCTGCGGAAGAAAAGGAAGTCCCTCCTCGGGGGGAGGATTTGTGCCAGTCCGCAGCTCCCAAAGACGAGAGTCGAGATCTGTGGGGTCAGAGGGGACTAATCTCCAGGCAGTGGGAGAATGTCTTTTCATCTGTACATCTGAGTGTGCGATAAGCCCTGAGCATTATATATCCACCTCATGTTTGTGTGATACAGACCTGTATGGTCATGTTTGTTGTTCTTGTATATGTGAGTGTGTGTGTGTGGGTGTATGTGAGTGTGACACGGTGAGTGTCACCATGCATGTTTGTTTGTGTGGGTTGTGGGTGTGTGGGTGTGTATATGTGTGTGTGTGGGACGGGGTGCTTTAGGGAGGTGGTCTGCCGGGACCATGATGGCTTTGATCTCAGGTGCATTCTGTGAGGCACCAGC
The DNA here is from genome assembly GCA_036025975.1 of Nematalosa erebi. Taxonomy (NCBI): domain Eukaryota; kingdom Metazoa; phylum Chordata; class Actinopteri; order Clupeiformes; family Clupeidae; genus Nematalosa; species Nematalosa erebi. The sequence goes on from JAVQKI010158784.1 coordinate 18,535, forward strand.
CAGGTAATGCGGGAGATCAGCGCATTTCAAAGAGCAAGGGGGCTCACAATGCTGCCAGGCCATCACAGAGGTTTACACACCATGCCACCCAGCAGACGCCTAACCTTTCTGTTCCCCCAAGGCTCACAAATGAAACCACTAGAACCATCTCTCTAAAAGACACAGAGTAGAATAAAGAGCGAGAGAAAAGGATAGAAGACAAATCAAGTGAAACTGGAAATAAGGATGAGCCATGTTTCAAAGAGATCTTTTCAGTGTGTCCTTATCCAAAGATTTGATAAACAGCAGCCTATAGTGATTAGGAGGAGCCTATAGAGCTTAGAATAGATTTGGAATGGTGTGGCTCCAGATGCTCTTCTCATTACTGGGGCAAAAGTAGGGCTTGTCGAACTCTAGAATAAAATGAAAAAATATATATTTTTTTAAATCCTAAGAGCAGTAGGAGAAGTGACCACAACGTCTGCTACATTAAAATGTAAAATTTTTGGAGACAGACTATTTTGGAAGTCTTGTTTCCCACAATTCTAGCTGTTATTGCACATTCTACATGGGTGGCACCAAGCAGTGCACTGTAAGTGTGCGCTCTGTCAGGAGACACCATTGACAGCTCACGTATGAGAAGCACCCAAAAAATATAAAGCCCTGGTGTACTATACTACCCTATTTCTGCACACACTGAAACTTAGTTTGAATTCCTTTTTCACGCTTTAAGCTTGCTAATTGACTACATCGTAAATTCGGTGTTATTGCCCATAGAGTTCGGCTGGCACTGAAAGACAGACCGACAGGCAGGGGTGAGGAGAAAGATGGAGCGACTGTTTGTTTCAAGGCCCTCCGTTTTATTTACTCTATCAAAGACGTGGGAGTTCTGCAGGGAGGATGAGGAACAGCTGGAGATCTAATTGAACTCAGCTGGGAGAGAAACGGGAGCAAATACTTGCTTTGTTAGACCAATGTTGTGACTAGGACACTTACAGGCCACTGCTTTCGTCTGGCTATTAGGGTCACGGTGACACCCACTGCATAGATACAGGCCTCTACAACCATGCTAGGGGTGTGTGTGTCTGTGTGTGTGTCCCATTGTTCTTCCTTTCTATTGTTTACCGCAGAAAAAGACAGAAGAAACCCATTTTCTCTTTCTTTGAACAAAGCGTCTCTGACTTTATGGACGCGCTGCTCCGACGTGGAACAGAGCCAAACTCTGAAGCTTTTCTCGATATACTGCACGTCCCCTCCCCTTAAGCCATCGCTCAGTTTCGAGGAGAGTAGTTTCAGGCAATTGGGGCTCCTCTGAAGACTCTCTGTCAACACATTCAAATATCCACCAAGAGCGTTTCTTAGGGCAGACAGAGAAAGAGGAGCGAGAGCTTGTGTGAGCCAAACGAAGGCCTGTTAATAAAACACATTGTGGCGACCTCAGGTATGCTGTTCTCTCGCTGCGCTTCGCGATAAGACCAAGACTATGCAGGCAGCTGCCTCGAAATCTCCTCATGACAAGATATTCTGTGCCAGCACCAGGCTGCTAATCGGATTAGCAGACGTTTTCGAGCTCGGGAAGAACGGAGCGGAGCTGTCTGTCATGTTGTTGTTATGAGTTTTTAGAGAGCCTGCATGGCCAGGCAGTCTGGAGATACAAGATGGCCTCAATCACAAACAGCACCAGTCATCAGACAAACCCTCCTTAAGCTCAGGTTCAAGTTCAGTTCCATGGGTGGATATAGGGGGTTTGGGGGGTTCAGAGGATGGGGCCCACAACGAGACACAACATGGGTC
>JAVQKI010158800.1:0-12094 GCA_036025975.1 Nematalosa erebi
TAACATCAAAACATGTAAACTTATGAACATCACAAACTTGCTTATAAGAGACATGCACACACACACACACACACACACATACACAAACACACACACACACACACACACACACATATGCAATCCATGCCTGTAGGGGACTCCTGTCTCCAGCAGAGTGGACCTGCAGGAGGGGGGGCCTTGTTCATTCAGGCCGCCTCAGCTCCAGGCCAACAGCCCAGTGCTGGAGATCTCTTCCACCCACTCGGGCGCTTTTCCGCTGGGAAAGCCAAACCCTATGGAGGGCCATCCAGCACAAAGCCCTCATCCCTGAGAGTCGCTGGCCAAACAAAGCCAGCCTGTCCTGCATACATGCATGGGAAAGGACAAAGAGGCCTTTCTACACGGAGGCGACTATGCTTTTTGGAGAGCATATAGTCACACAGAGATCTGGCAAATGATTGGCACTGGCATCATGTGGGTTTTTTGAAGGCAAGAAAGAAAAAGAAAAGCACAGGGCCTCTCTGAAGAACAGTCCAATCAGAAGCTGTACCAGCGGTCACCGACTTCATGATACTGGAGGGGTGGTGTGAAACAACTCCGGTCCAGTTTTGTCCTGCTTCTGAACATCTTCAGGAAAAAAAAAAAAAAAGCAAAATGGTCATTCTAACAAAAGTGTGTCAGGCAACATCTTAAGACATGTCAGTGCACCGCCACACCACACACCTGCAAATGTGTGAGTGAAGGATAAAGCACCAGTAGCCCACAAATGTTCACCAGCTCTCTGGAGCCCTTATGGTTCTTGCACAGTAGCGTATGTACAGTAAGATGGAGGGAGTGACATAGATGCACTGATGAAAAACAGCGCAGGATTTTTTTATAGCCCCCTGGATTAACTGTCATGTGTACATTTTCTGCTGCTGTGTTCCTGCAAATACACTTACACATTCACACGCACGCACACACACACACACACACACACATGTTCTATGTGAATTCCCTCACTGGCAAACCCCTGGTGGTCAGCACCTGAATGATTCATTTCTGGTGTCATTTGTTTTTGCGCAGTGAAAAAAAAGACAGAGAGAAATAGGAATGAGGCGAAAGAAGGGCTTTAATAAATGGGGCCTGGCTTCCCAGGCTGCTGGGATCGCAACGCTTCATGTAAAACAGAGTCACCCGGAAGGTCGAGCTCAGAGCACAGCACCCTGCCGCAGTTTTCTTCTTAGTTTTTTCACTCTCTCTGACTCTCTCTCTCTCTCTCTCTGTTGCTCCTTATCAGCATCCAAACCATGTGCATAATATGGGTAAATTTCTGAATTGCTTCAGGTGTTCAATTTGAAATGTATACAGTTCATGTTTACATCCTTGTCCCCACCCCACAACCCTCCTAGCAGAGGAATAACTGAACTTGCATTTTGCAAGGATATATTTTACATCAGAAACTGTAAAAACTAGCTTGTATTGCTGTTAAAGAAAATAGGAAAGACATCCAAGCCCTCACATGCCAAACAGTCAAAGTAAGCCATAGACAGGCACACACACACACACACACACACACACACACATACACACATACACAGGCAAACAATATAATTATCTCCGGTAATTATAGAGAAAATATTTAAACTGTGAACGGACATTTTTTAAATCTCATTCTGCACTTCACGAAAGGAGGGGTGGGGGTGGGTGGACAGCCCAGGACAATTAAGGGAAGAAATATGTTCTTATTAATATATTTTTATATTTAATGTGAACTTTTCTGTATTTTTCCCTCTGGTTGAACATGGACAAAGGCAGCCAGAGAATTCTCATGTTCAGCCATGCATGTGTGTCGCCCATTCCAATCCCTGTTCATTCAGTGGGAACGGCAGACTTAAATACCCGCATTTTAATGACACATCACAAACAGTGCCATGACATCACAGGAGAGGAGCTTGGGCTTGGGGCTGGGGTGGGAGCATTGGTGGGCTGGTTGACCACAAGGACAGGTTTGGCAGTTGAGGTAGCATGCAGTGTTATGAAGGTTGTCAGAATGAAGTGGATAAAAGTGTTCAATCTCCCCTGATTATAACTCCACACATTACCACTGGTCTATGTCACTGCTTAAACAGATTATGAGGTACAATAACGATAATATAAAATGAAAAATCAGAAATGTCTGTCTGATGTACAATTAAACGTTTATTCAACGGGTCTACTATACTCGTGAATATGCGTTTTGATTTTTATTAGACCATTGTTCTAATAAGGTGGTTGGGAAAAACTGGAATGCTTCAAAGCTGGCTGCTACTTGCTAAGGTGTTGGGGGACCTAAGAATGTAAGAGCTCATGGAAATGTGTTGGTGATTGGTCACACACACACACACACACACACACACACACACTGACATTTGTCTTGATATGAATAAATCTTGGTGATGTTTTTTATGCTTTTAATGAAGAGTCAAGCATCCTAATATTTAAAAGGCTATTGGCTAGTTTACAGAATTTCTAGGTACATTCCTCTCTCTCTCTTTATGTTTTTCTTTTACATTCTTATATAGACAGAGGTTTGAAACAATGCTCACCTCACTGAAACTTTAATCTGAGAATGATTGGGTGATTCTGAGCTGAGACCCAGCTCTCTCCCACCCTGGCATTCCCTCTCCCACCAACTCTTCAACTCTCTTTACCGACCTTTACTGAGAAATCATTGTATTCCTTAATAATGGTCACGATTCCTCTGGTTGTAATTGGTGTAGCTACCTTTAATTGCTAGAAGAGATCGGTCAAGTTTTGACTTTATCCAATAAAAATGTATCATCGCAAGATGGATTGTTGTTGCTAGGAGACAGAAGCATCCTCAGGCGAAGCTGCCTGATCTGCGCTAGACGCGTTTCTTTTCCTTTTACTACAGCAACAGCTCTCTCTCTCTCTCCCTCGCTCTCTCTACCTCTCTCTCTCTCCTTTCCCCTTTCTCTCTCTCCCTTTCTCGTCTCCTCCGATGAGGCTCCCGCGGAGGACAGTGGCACCCTCTCTTTCACTCTTCCCGCGTGCGGACACTGCGTAAAGAGGGAGACGGTAACAGAGTGCAAGAGGACTTGGAACTCGAGGAGAAAACGCATCAAGATTTATGCCGTCTGAATAGCAAAGTGAGGTAAGTCAGTTGGGATTTGACTGCTGTGTTATAAAAGAGCAGTGAGGTACTGCTCAGAAAAATCGTGCAGGGTGCAGTGGAATACAACTTTCTGTGTAATCATAGGCGTTATCGATTGTATCTTTTCTCCAGTGATCACAGATTTCCAAATGACAATTAAATGCTGCAAAGTGCGGAGTTCTCTGCAACTTCCAGTTTTTCCATAGCACCTTGCGGTTTCCGTAACGCATCAAACAGAGAAAACATGTTTGGTCTCATCGCTTTTACTTACCAGCAAATTAAAAATTTATAAAACACATGCACATAATAGCCGCCAGTGACACAGTTGTCGTGGGGAGATGTTCTAGTTTCTGTGACAGCCCAAGATGTTGGGGAGTTTCCTGCAACACTGAGAAGTTGTTTGAGCTGTTATGCAATGGGTATGCGAATGGCAGCCTGCTCGTTTCACATAAGCAGGAGTTTAACGCTTGCGTGCCTCTCACATCACACTCTAGTAATTGATCCGTTGGCAGGCCATACTATTATCTAAATGAATGACAAATAATCCAATGCTCCATTAAACGTTTGATTCCATCGTCCTGGCAGCATCCAACCGTCTCGGTTAGACTACCTCTCCAAAGACTCCTTATCTCTCCACTGAGGATGATACACCTACACGAAGGAGGGTACACCTATATCTAATAATGTCGTAATTACGCAGTGATAATCACGAAAATATATCAGCGGTATTTGTAGTGTGTTTTTTTTTTTTATTTGGTTGCTTTGATTTCACTCTAGCGTTATAATGTAAGCTTAGGCAATCTATGTTTATTGACTGAGATGTATTGTTCAGATTCTGTTATTGACAGGAGCGGGAACTACTACTGTAAATCTTACTCAAAACTTACAGATAACACACCCCACTCAGAGTGGGTGAATTTCTGACGTGCTCAAACTTTACGTTCCATTTATTTACTTTGACAGTAAATTCTCTTATATTTTTAATCACTGATTTGATGTAGTAGTTAAGCAGCAGCCATTAATCAGTCATTCCGCTTGCTCGGGTAGGTTTTCGGTGAAAACACGGCGGTCAGTAAGCTATCAGTGGCGCTGCATGAAAGCTTATCTGAGAGTGAATATTGTCAGAGGGTCTGCGGCGGGCGGGTGTATTTGAAGTGCGCCGCGCCTGGCACCACCTGGGCGTGTTTCTGTAAGATTTCTGGAGAGCGCGGAGATGATGATACATAATTTATCTGCGCAGAGCATCTGAGCAGAATTCTAATATCCCACTTGCTTACTGTTGCTCCTTGCATGTTAGTGTTGCCTCGCCAATCCATCACCCTGTGACGTGCCACCCGAAGTCACATGCAAATATGTAGTTTTTGTGTCTTCTGAGATAAGTCACCCAATACAAGTTGGTGATGTGTTGCACTGTCTGCTAAATATTATCTTACTAAAGGCTAAGTTTTGTCACTCAGCCTGAAGCTTGCAGCAGTTCACAAAGAACAATTATCAAAAAGAGACACTTTCATTTGCAGTTTGCAAAGAGATTGTGGTGCAGTGGTGCTCGCTTGTGAGTGTGTGTGTGTGTGTGTGTTTGTGTGTACATGCGCGCACCAACGTTGCTGTTGGAAATTTGTACATTGTTGTGTATGAACTGGCCATGAAGAACACCTTCTCTATATTGGAATTCCGAGCGTGTCTCAGGCTTGAGCATCTCAATGTGTGCATTCTGTAAGTCTTTGTGTGTGTGTGTGTGTGTGTGTGTGTGTGTGTGTGTGTGTGTGTGTGTCTGTATGTGTGTTTATACACAGTAAATGTGGGAGACGTCCTTGTGAAATATTGGGATGTTGTGATGCTCAGCTCAACAATCGGTACTCCGTGGAGTTCATGCGGTAAAAAAGCCGCGCTACAATAATTAGCAGCTGAATGGAGCTAACTGCTTTTTGCATGTAAATAACAATCCATCATGGATCTCTCCGCAGCACTTTATGGAGCAGAAATTCTGTGGCATGCAATAACCAAACAGAGAGGTGCTTTAAAATGAGATGCAGCTTGGATGGAGTAAGGGATATTGTTTCAAAAACAGGCGGTTTTATGACTCTAAAGAAAAGTTTCTGAGTATCTTTTTTTTTTTATTTGCCTGCACTCTGTGAAAACCCCTGATTTTCAGCTGAGCTGCAGTGTCAGAGACAGAGATGATGATGATGGAGTCAGGTGTGACAGAGAGTGGTGCCATTATGGAATCTCCAGCACCTCATCCAGCCGGCTGTGGAGAGCCTCTTAATTTTATTTCTGCTTGCACTGGGCTCACAGGCAGGTTACAGGCGCTGGTGGCTATAGGCATTCCGCCCACTGCCCTAGGCGCTTCTCATGGCCTGAGCCATCTCGCGTTGAGGCCATGCTAGGGATGGACACAGTGTCAAGTCTCTGCCCCCCTCCACCATCATGGCCACCACCCCAAGGCTACTGTTGTTGTTTCTTCCCCTCCCTCTTCCTGTTGCCCAGTCTTGACTGTCTCTCTGGGATGAAAGACATAGGGGCTTGTCTCTGTTGGACTCTTTGCCAACCACATGGTTTTGAAGAGGAAGACACAGAAGAACAGTAAGGTAACTTTTTAGTGACTCTCTCTTTTTTGTCTCAAACGGAGATGTTTGGAAGAAGCAGAAGAGTCGGCTGAATGGCAGATTTGCTCAGGCTCTATTTCCAACTTCTGTGCAGTCCGAGCACTGCAGGGAGATTGGATTGCATTCTTATTGTGTACTGATGAAAGACATATATCAGATTTAATAAACAGTGTCTGTGAGGTTGTGCTTTTATGGCAGCAAAAAAGTCATTTGTTCAGTTACTGGTTTACAAGCTGCAAAATTGGATTGTAATTTACATCGTAAACATACCCACCGTCACTGCCCAGATGGCAATTTGTTTAAATTGAACAGGACATGATCATTATGTTACTGTTCTTTAACAAACTGAGACAAATTTCCTATTATCTATGCACCCACAATAAACCCTCTGTAAGTGATCTCTGAATATCAGATGGTATTGAAGTGGTTTACTATTTAAAGTAAGCAGTCAAAGTGGATTTGTCACAACTATGGACGGGAAAAACATTGTGTCTTAATGTACAACCTGCAGACATCCTGTCAACAGTTGAGCACCGTCAGTCAATCGCACTGGAATACACTCCACATGAGGAGGTATGGAGCTTGGCAAAAAGTGCATTCAGGTCATCTTGTCAACTACAGATTATGTTACAGAAAGAAGAAGTTGGAGAAGAAAATTCAAGGGGAGAATGTGTGTGTGTGTGTGTGTGTGTTTTGTATGTGTTGGAAGGATGATGTGTGTCTATCTGAGTGTGTGTGTGTGTGTGTGTGTGTGTGTGTGTGTGTGTGTGTGTGTGTGTGTGTTAGTGTAAGGAAAGGGCAGTGTGGAGACAGACAGCTGTGACTGCTGCTCTTTCTGAGGGGGAGTTTGTGAATTAATGATAGGACAGAGATGACACACTGCTGTGCTCTCCAGCATGTCCTCACTACAGCCACAGTGGGGGCCACTCACACACACACACACACACACACACACACACACACACACACACACACACACACACACACACACACACACACACTCATAGACGCACACAGGCGCACACCAACTAACACATAAACACATATCACAGACACACACACACATACACAGAAAGAGAGTGAGAGACATGTGCACACATACACACAAAACAACCCCTCTCTGTCTAAACACAATAATAATATGTCACAAATACACCCTTTGTTCTGAATAATGATATACCACCAATACTCACCACCATCCGCACCCTAATAGCGACTCACTGAGTCACAAAAATATAGGATACAGACACATCTGAGGACCACTGACAATGACTTACATCCTCTATCCATGATATTATGCATCAGCTTTTCATGTTTTTCACACAGTAGAATAGCAATGAGCTTTTGCATCCCACCATCCAAGCATATTAAGGTACCATACAGATGCATTAGCATATGAACATGTAATACATGACTCACTAGCTAGCACGTGATTCAGCTGGTGTTACTTTAAGGTAGCATGGTGGTGGTAGCTCTCTGTTTGTGACACATAGTCCTCTTAGCAGCCAAGGCCAAAGGGAGTACAGCATCCACGGGGAGCGCATATGGATTGTGGAAACGGCATTCTGCAATGTCAGACACAAGGTTTGCTGTGGGTGAGCTTGTTTGCCTTGTGGATAAATGGAAAAGCAAGCGCACATGTGTGCTTTGGCATTGCTGTGGTAGGCTGGGTATCAAGCCCAGCGTCACATGATGGCTGCTGTGGATTTCATCGAGACACCAGCCATATGTTTCAGTCACAATTGCACAAGCCATAGGAGGTTGGTAAGCTAACCATGTTTTGAAGGCATCGCTCTGGCCTCTGATCATCTTTCTAACTAGGTTTACTGCAACAGAGTCACTATCGATAACCAATGTGTTGAATAGTATCTTGATTCAAATAAAATGACAATGGCGTGGTAAGTTATTATTACTATTTTTTTTTCTTAAACCTGTGAATTAGCAGATGAAACGTTTGCACTTGACTTGTAAACTAACTGGTAGTGCCTTTGCAGGAGTGCAGTGGCATGCCTCAGGTAGGGCTTATGCAACAATTATGAAACACTTTGGAGAGCACAAGTTTTTTGAGGACAACATGTAAGGACTACGCGTCTCAAAGCACCATCAGCAAAAAGACGCTGCAGTATCACACCATCAGAACCGCATTCTTTAAAGCAACACAAATACACATTATTTTTAACAAGAGTATGGCAGAGCATTTGATGTGATATTTAGGCCACAATTATATTAAAGAAATATCTCGCAGTCCCCAAGGAGTGGTTTCTACTGCTTTTGAGTTGTTGAGTAGGCTATGTGTGGTGTGGGTATGCATGTATATTGGTCTGCATGTGTGGAAATATGTGGTCATCTCTGTTTCTCAAGCTTGCATTTGTGCCTGAATGGATGTGTTAGTCCTTTCTTTATGCTTGCAGTTGTATGTTGAGGAGCTAAATGTGTGTGCGTGAGAGTGGGTGGTAGCTGGGTGTGGGTTCATAGAAACTTCAAACATGTTTTTTCTTGATCTTCAACTAAGAGACAGGAAATTCTATATAATATGAAGGCTAAGACACCAATGCACGTAAGTGCACACCCTATTTGCAGACACATCCTGTGTGATTTGGTCCACGAAGATCAGAATTTGTGGCGGAAGTCAAAGTGTTTTACAGGGCGGTCAGAAAGTATATGTTGCAGCGTGTCGATCGCTTCTGCTGCGTCGTAAACAAAACCAAATTGCCACAGTAAATCAAGCAGGATTCACTGATCCACCGGAACAGGAATAAAATGCGAGCCAATTCATCCTGATTTACTGCCGGCACACCTATGAGGTTGTTCAGTAGGTGACGCTGTCAATTACAGCTGATTTCAGTTGAAATGGGAATCGATTGAATGTTAAATTGTGATTAGACAGCAGTCCTGACTTGGTCCAGTTATTACGTTGCTGATGCAGAAAGGCAACTAGAGAGACACACTGAATCGAAACTCAAGAATTGAAAGGGGGAGAGGGAGCAAAATCCTCTCAGCTCTCCCATTCTCAAGTTTGAGTAAAAAATAATATATTAAGGGCAGGTCAATCACAGGCGTTAGCATGGCCTGATTTACCAAATCTTATTTGTCATCTCTCTCGTTCTCTCATCTATGTCTCTCCATCTCAGGCCCCTTTCAATGCCCTCAGTTTTACTGAAAAAAGACAAGTTAACAGAGTGTTATTTTCAGGGTTAAATAAATCGTAGCATGTTGTGCTGTGCTGTGCTGAATGCCACTGTGCTGCATTGCCCAGTGCTCAGCTGGTGGAGTCCTGTAACTGAGGGGGTTGTTATACACATTTCGGTACACGGTCCCTGCAGGGCGCGAGGCATCGGAGTGAGTCTGAAATTGACCCCCAGTGTGTGAGGCAAGTGGAGTGGAGCAGCGCAACCTGCTAACAGGCCCCGCTCCAGCCATCACCACAGTGTGAGGGGACAGGCGTCGACACACAACTTCAGTCACGCGATCATTGACAGCTACCAGAACACACGTGCTCATGTCCATGTGTGATACACACATACTTACTACACACACACACAGACACACACACTCTTACTTCATCGCTTAACTCATGCACACTTGTACCGTAGATATCATGCATATCAATCAAGCATACTAAACTTGATACACAAACTAGCAGTTCTCTCTCTCTCTCTCTCTCTCTCTCTTTCTCTCTCGCTCTCTCTCACAAACACACACACAGAGAGGGAGGGGCTGGTGTTACCACTTCACACTTGTCTCAGTGGGGGTGGAGAGATGCTGTGACAAACCCACACAGGAAGTGACCCCCCCTCTCCCTCACACCCTCCACCATCCTCAAGGGGCCTGTAGAGCTTTTAGGTGCAGAGGTCAGCATCTGTCTCACTCACATGTTGCCTAGAGCATCCTGCAGACAACCCCCCCCACACACACAGCCCCAGTATCTGCAATTAAACACAAGGGTGAGATGAGGTGTAGGGGGCAGGAGAATCAGAATGTGGGTCACCAGGATCATTGGGGTCAGAGTTGACACCCGTATCCAGATGCGGTTGAATGCCCATCCAAGCGACTTTCTTTCATTCCTTTTTCCTTGGCACGGCGACCTGTGTAATGAGGGATACACCGCAGGTCAGCTTCCTTGACCCAGGTGACCTGCCATTACTCCACACACCCACCCACCCTTTCAATCATTAAGGGAGTTCCAAGTATCAGTCACGCCCACATCCCATTGTGATTAATCCCTTATGGCTGCTAATATGATTTTATGCATGATAATTTGATGATGTTGGAGGATATATGCTTTCATGTGGTGATCCTTTGCTAGTTGCCTTCCATTCTTTGGTCTTAGTTTTCCATTGCTTGTGGAGGATGTTAGCCTGCTGTTAGACTCCTGCAACTGGAGAAAGGCTCCTCCTCACTCCGCTGTGCTCTGTGTGCTCCGTTCGTCTGACGTCAGCAGAGTTACAGTGTGTAGGCGTTCAGGAGACATTAAAGTAACCAAGGCAAATCCTGCCGCAAAGCCGTGTGAATGATCGCTGTCTTTGCATGCGAGTTTTCTATCCTCTAAAGGCTCCTATTTTTTTCCCCCAACGGCGTCTTTCTTGGGCCTTTCTTTCCTAAAGCAAATAGCAATGCCAGTGGAGAACAATGGCAAAGAAAAGGACTTGGGGATCTTTTTTGTTTGGCACAGGAGTTGAGAATTGATTTTATGAGCTAGCTGTTTGATTTAGGCATGCTGTTAAGGAACGGCCTGGGAGAAATACCAATTAATTTCTGAGCCTCTTCCCCTCCAAAAAAATAGGCCCTGTTCTCTGCTTGCGTCCCATCCCAGGCGGCTAATTAGCATGATTAGCCAGAGGCGAGTGTTTAAGGATGGGAGACAATGATCAGTCTGAAGGCAAGACATTTTCACTTATTTAGCTTAGCAGTGATCCCTGTCAAAAGAGACCTGTCACCTCTTTCAGACCGAGACTTCAGCCAGATATGTGAATACTAAAGAAAAAAAAAAAACAAGGGCAGAATTAGATGCATTGTGAAGATATTCAAGAAAAGTGTGATTTTTTTATTCTTACTGTATGTGATTCTTGGCTGTTGCCTGAAAATGTGTCTTGCAGTCCTTCCTGAGTTTCATGCCCATGGTTCTGAACACTTCATACTCTATGTTGCCTCGGCCCCAGTAGTGTATCATCAGGGTAATAATCAGACATCAGACACACTTTGAACTACATGCAGAAACTTATCCAATTAGTACATGCTCGGCAGCAACATCACTATTTTCTTCAGCCTGGTTCTCACTTCTTGCTGGAAGAAGAAAAATAAGCAGTGATGCAATGAAAAAAAATATCCACATAATCCCATAATTTAGAACCTCTTTTATTAATGTTATGCAGAGATAGTGGTTTATTAGTTTTCTTACATCTGTTGCACCTCTAACACCTGTTTCCTGGATTAGAAAATGGGCTGTGGATCTTGTAGGGACAGATCATGTTTAGGGGCTTCCTGTGATGACACTGAAAGGGGTCATGAAATGTTTATTGAGGCGAAAGTTGACCATAGAGCACATTATAAACAAATATGTAAAGTGTGTCAGCATTAATCAGATAAAATTTCAGTGACCAATAATAAGTGGGTCATTCGGATTTAGTTCTTTTAGTATCAATGTCTTGACTCAATGTAAGACTGTTTGTCAGGTTAAATGACTTTACTTTCAGCTTTGTATTATTATAGATTTGCTTGATCTTGCATTATCATAGATCAGTTAAGGGTCATGAGGGTACATATGTTATGGATTCAGGTTGGTGTCCATCTTACCTAATGGTGTATTGTACACAAAAAGAGAGTAAACTCAGACAACAAGAATAGATCCAGTGTGCACCCATTTCATCCTGTCTGGAAACACACCTCTTGCATCAGCACACAAACAAATACACGGATATATACGTACACACACAGACACACACACATACACACACAATTTCTATTTGAACTATCTTATTGCTTTTGAGTTAGTGGACTTTTGCTGGACTCAGGTTTGTGGCCCACTCAGGTCTCTGCCCACTTTTTCTGACCCTTTGAGGGTGCAGGTTGAAGCAGCATCAGCCCCCTAGAGAGTCTGAGTGTCTGACAGCTGTTGATGACATTTTTAAAGAATTACCCATGATACCATGCTGCCCGTCTCCCAAGACGGATGAGAGAATGGGAAGAGTAGAGAGGAAGGGGAGAGTAAGAGAGAGAAATAATAATATATTGACACACACACAAACATATACAGTACACACATATACACACACATCAACATACGCACAGACATATATATTATATACTGTCCAGCCACAGAATCACAAGGTACCAGTAAAATGCATAAAAAACCAATGCTGTGTAATATTCTATA
>JAVQKI010158811.1:0-13975 GCA_036025975.1 Nematalosa erebi
CACACACACACACACACACACACACACACACACACACACACACACACACACACACACACACACACACACACACACAGAGGTGGGTGAGTGGGCAAACTCCCTTGAAGTGACTTACACCCGCTTTTGCCAATGCAAGTGCTGCAATTTTTTTGGGGGGGAGTGAATGAGAGAGAGAGGGATAAAAAGAGACATGTTTTGATACAGTGAAAAGTATACTCTCTCAAACACTTTCATTTGGTTTGATGACAGATACACGATAACACATATGATTACAAAAACAAAAACCACAGGGTTTCCTCAAAGTTCCTCACTAGTACACACGCACACACACACACACACACACACACACAGACATAATCTCTTTTTCATCTGCCACACCAGCATTTCTGCTTCAGTGACTCTGTGTCCCACTGGCATTGTGCCTCTTCCATCTCTCTCTCTCTCTCTCTCTCTCTCTCTCTCTCTCTCTCTCTCTCTCTCGCTCGTTCCCTGTTGTGATCCACTCCCGTGAGTCACCTATGTACATCCCCCTAACTCATGCCCTTTCTGCTCAACAGCCACCATCTTGTGACCCTCACCTCATCATACCCAGTAAATCTCAACCTTCTCTCAGATAGTGTGGCTAAACCCCCAGGCTCAGTTGAGTCATTTGACTAAGCATAGCCCCCTACGCCAATACAGTGTTGAAGCCTTTTTTTCCACTTGGCTCTGATTGCCTTTGCTTCCCACCTGTAAACTGCTCATTTCTATGTGCCTATTTGCCGTTTTTGCTATTATTACATTGAAAAATTTTTTTTACTTTTTCAGGGAAAATACGAGGCAGAATGACACTTTATTCCATTGATGGCATATCATATTTCACATTTTCTGGCATTAAAGTAATACTAATTCTGGCAATCAGTAATACTGAGCAGCTTGTGATCACATAATACTCTTTGTAACATTCAATTAACATCACCTTATTACACGGCTGTAGAATGCGACATTCACTTCAATGGGACTATCCAACATTCAACGGTCTAATATTTCTTGATAATGGATCATTCCTAAATATAACAGACCGCTGTTAAACACAGATGGAACAGAACGTTGCCATAAACAATAAGCTGATCAGTAAATTAATGGACTACCTTTTTTTTTTACAAAAGCTATTATCCATCATTAAAATGACTATGAAAGCAATGATAAACATGCTTTGTTGTCACGTTATTGATGTATTTAATAGGTAGTCATGTAATAACTGGGATAACAATCTGCGAGGCGGTCATTTTCATGAAATAACCCCCTTCAAAACGATTCAAGGGCCCTCCACAAGCGTCGGGCTCCCATCACTCTGTAAGGGGTTATTCAACGCTTCCCTAGCTTAAATTCTACTGTTCAAAATGGCCTGTCTCTGTGAACTGGTTATAAACAAAGTAGGGGCATTGTGCCCCCTGAACAATAACACGTTTACTGTAATAACGGGAGCATTGTAGGCATGGTTGAGCTACTTCTCTGGTGTGTTTCATTAGGTCCTTGGTTTTCACATCAGAAGGAAGCTTTGTTGGACACACATCAGCTAAGAAATTTAAACA
This sequence comes from Nematalosa erebi, assembly GCA_036025975.1. Lineage (NCBI taxonomy): Eukaryota > Metazoa > Chordata > Actinopteri > Clupeiformes > Clupeidae > Nematalosa > Nematalosa erebi. Next base: position 1,575 of record JAVQKI010158811.1, read on the forward strand.
TAACCACAAACATAAACAAACAAGATGTCACCCAGCGTCACTAAAGACACCTTAAAATGGAAACAATGCATTCGTCTAGGCCCTGATTGCAGAGTTTGCTGCAGAGTGAGTTTGCACACAGACGTTCCTTGTTGATTATGTCAGTCTCTCAGTGAGCTTGCTTCTTCTGTTCTTTGTTCTGGATTTCTGCTGCCAGCTTTTAGGTGCAACGCGTCAGCCAGATGGCATTCACTGCAATTGATAATTTAGAGCTGGAGTCACTCTGCTGAGCCATGCTGGAACAGACAAGCATTTGCAGTCTTGTCAGACAATGGCTAAATCTCTATCTCTCTAAGCTTAAGACTTAATTGATATTAATTCAAATGTATGATAAGTCCCTTTGAACCCTTTGAGAGCTCAGAGCTTAGGGTTAGGATAGGATTCATCCCCTGACTCAAGTGAGAGAACTTTCTTCATACTTCTCTTCGCTGGCCAGACATATCGTTTCAGACTCTTCATTTTATGTGTCTCACCCATTCGTTACGTGGATCAAATCAGTCACAGGACATCTGAGCGTACAGTCTGCCATGTCTGGGCCAAATCTGCCCCAGCTCCAGGCCAGATCTCTGTCACACTGCGCCACCACTTGCTGGATCCTCTCCCCTTGCACAATCCATTAAGAACCCTGCAGAGAAGAGGGAGACAGGGGAAAATGGTGTGCCTCAACAGGTCCTTCCCTGCAAAAAAAAAAAAAAAACCCACCTCGCCACACTCCAAATTGGCTCCATCTGGCCCAAGGTGGGAGGGCCATTTGTGCGGTGTCCAGTTTTGAGTGGTGGGGCGTCCGGTGCTTGGCAAGACAAAGAGGGGGCTATGGCGGGATCCTTGGCCAGCCTGCCAGCACCGAGTCTCTGCTCATTTACAACACCTGAAGTATTGTGAGCCGTTAGGCTCTCCAATAGGCACCCAGAAAAGCCTCTTATAGCAAGACTGGCAACTCAAACAATTTGCCCAGCATTTCAATGGCTTGCCTGGAATTGTAGTAGCTGAGACCAGTGCATTATTATATTTAAATGGGAGTTTTAAAAGGCAAGCTTTGTTTGGTTTCCAAATATCTCAAAGGCTCTTGCTTTCAAAACGTTATATACAACGCATATTAAAAAATATCGATTTAGAGGCAGGTTGCAGTGGGGAAACCCTACCTCAAGGGTGTTATAATGTAATGATATGCATTTCTTTTCCTTCTTAAAAAAAAAAAAAAAAAGCCGCTAACTTTAGCGATGAACATGCCATGCGATACCAACAGAAATCTCAAAGGTTTTTTTTTCACTGTGGCAATGTAATTAGGTTTTTAGGCACTTTAAAGCCCCAGGCAGTGAGTGATGGGCAATACTTCAGCCATGGTCTTCAGTTCTCTGGGGAGGTGAGCTATAACAACCTAAACTGTATAACCACTAGAATATTTGTAGCACACACACTCACACAAATGCAATAACTGCCACTGAATAAGCTGCAGAGAAACCAAGCAGAATTCACGTCGACGCCACTGTGCACTGGTCAAAGTTGCTAATAGGAATTTCCAATGCTAAAGGGGGCAGAGATAGGCATCAGCCGTGCGGCTACAATCCTCAATCTTGAGTCCATTTCCCCTGTCGCTGATCTGACAGGCTCAAGGAGCAGGCGTGTGGCTTGTTGTCGTGTTGCCTCCAGGGTCAGGGACGAGCAAAGCAATTCCATCAGGAAGTGGGATTATGGCAAGTTTGGATATGTCTAATAGTCTTGCACTGGAAGCCCCTAGTGATGATCACAAAGCTTGACTTGGGCAAGGCACAAGTGTTTACAATGGGCTTTAAGCGTTCGCAAGGCGGCGGAATACATTTAGCGACGGAGAAGCCCCGGCCGGTAAACACACACAGTCGAACAGGGTACAGACTACAGTATACGCCACATATCCATGTTGATGCAGCGGCCCTCGAGGATGTCGGAGGGCCTGTTTGTGGTTCGTCTCGGGAGCTGCAAGGCAGATTAGCTGCAGCATTGGCCCCTTTTCATGAATGTAACAGGATTTGGGCAGATTTGTGGATTTAACGGTGAGCTGCACGGAAATGTTTCCGCTGAGGCCTTTGTGCCACAACGACCTGGCATGGATTCCCTTTCCTCTGTGTGATACGCCTGAAATGCTATTTAATCAAGGGAATTTAAAAACGTTTGACCCATCAACATAAGATGAAATAAAATGAAAATGAAACCAAATACTGTATATTTGTTTTTCTTTATCTGTTATTTCCAGACGGCATTAAAACATTTTCTCAAGGATTCCACCTGTTTATGTTCCCTGCTCTTGTGCGTTGGAAATGTGCTATTGCTGAGCCCTGGCTCTAATGCATTTGCATGCTTGTAGCTCTGATTGAGTTGTTGGTAATGAAGCAGGCTTGGAGCCATTGGTCACTGGTCTGGTAAGCTGGGCCCTCATTGGTAGTGTCTCTGTGTGTGTACATGTGTGTGTGTGTGTGTGTGTGTGTGTGTAAGAGAGAAGCATCCTCTCGGGACCAATTATGTATTCAGATCCACACCTCAGTAAACAGACCCCAGTGCCGGCAGCTCCACTCCACTCTCTCCTCTCTTCTCCTCCCTTCCCTACTCCTCTCCTCTTTCTCTTCTCTCTTTTCCTCTCTCTCCTCATCTCTCCTATCCTCTCGGTTCTGTCTTTGGCTTGACTCCCCTCTAACAAAACCTTGCAATTAATTTGCTGTTGTTGTTGCTAGTACTGTTGATGCTCCTGCTGGTGAATGCTTATGAGCCGGCCCCCTAAGGGAGGGACGGTTAGGTTAGGGGAGGTCACAGAGAGCCTGCGTCTCGGCTGTCTGTCCTCCACTGCATCACAGCTCAAGAGCTTGTAGCGAGGGGACGGCGCAGAGGGGGGTTAGGGGAGGGCTGGTGAAAGAAGGGTGGCAGTGGAGTGGCGCTAGTCCAAAAGGCAGGTTGCGAGTCATTTGGAGCGGATCACAACGCCGCAGCTGACACACGCTCGCTTTTTCTCCTCCGCCATCCAGAGCCTGGAGTGGCTGTCACTATGGCAACACTCAGGCATTTTTTTTCTTTTTTTTTTTTTTAATCGCTGATTTTCTTGATGTAGCCTCTCTTTCAGCTCAGCTTTTCAGAGGTCAACTCCAGCTTTAGCATTACCAAACCTTCAGGCAGTCTCTCTCTTTCTCAACATGTAATTGATCCTGTCTTGCACGGTTTGTGCTTCATGTTTTACAGCCTTCGCTATGATTCACAGATCAGCTGACCCTGGTGTACCGTGTGTGTGTGCGGGGGGGGGGCCTTTTCCCAAACTTTAAGGTTCCCTGCCATACATGTATATAGTATTTCAAATTGTTCTGAAGTCTCCAAAGATGGTATGTAACTTCAGTTGGCCTGAAAACAAGCCACGGAGACCTTAACAACGTCATATGCAACCTATTCAAACAGCCCTAGTGTAAATGGCCTTGTTTCTCGGAGATAATGATAATGACCTGTGCTCTGATTCGCTACTGTAGCATGTCAGCAGCATGGCTTGTTGAGTGAATAGGCTATTTACATTAGTTTGCTAATGTCAGAATTGCAAAGGACAAAGATCTAAAAGTGTTGGAATATTACATTCCAGAGGAAATAAGGACACAGACTATGATAAGCACATCCACCAATTGCTTGGAGACTGTAAACAGACACTTTGCAACAGCAAGGTTGTAATGTGTAGGGTTTCACACTAGCTAAAATAACCAGATAACTGCTTTGTTATTTGCACCGTTACTGTTACAACCACAGGTTAAAACAAAACCTGTTGTAATGGACAAAGTTGCCAAGTCATTCTTTCCGAACTGCGCTGAAAACAGAAATCATAAGGGACTACTCCAAAAATTCACTGCTGCTGTTTGTACCTAACATCCTGAAAAACGATTTTGTGGGGCAGGCACTAATCAAATACAGGAAACGATGGATTGGGCAACTATGCGGTCCCATCCACCAATGATTAATGACCAAGCTTGGTCTATCTTGCATAAACTTGATCAACTTTTTGGACCGACCTGATTTCTCTGTATATTTCTTTCCATTCCGTATTACAGACAGCTATGGTTTTATTACATTTTCAAATGCACTATATAACTCAAACTCATATAGACCTATCATATCAAAAACAACAGGTAAACACGGTTTTGGGTGTACAGTGCTTTAGACTTGTGGAATTCACATCTCATTGACAGCCCCTGTCTAGTTACCATGGTCACTGGCTGCGCCATCAGTCAGCCAGAAATTATGTAAAATATGGGCTAATGAACACCAATCTTCTCAGGTGCTCTTGGCCACCTCTTCAACAACCAGACACCTCTCATCCAGCATCTCCCTTTGCTGTCCTTTGGCTTTGAAGTGTGGCCCTTGAGCTCAGCGGGCGTCCTCTCTTGAGCTCTTGGGTCTCCTTCTTGTATCCCCTTCGGTGTCTCAGAAGACCCTCTCCAGTACTCCCCTTCCTCCCTCCCTCCCTCCTGTCCAAATTGAGCTGTCTGACCCTTCGTCAGGAGACTGATTGCCGGGGCGGAGACCGTCATTGTCGTTGTTGCCCGACGGGCTGCTTAGCTGCGGATATTTATGTCGTTGCCACAGCACGGGGCATAAAATAACACGGCCGCAGTCAGGAGGTTTGGCACGCATGGCGGCGCCAGACACGCCCGTCAATGCGGCGCGTGATTGACGGCCGGAGCGAAGCGAGACATCTGGGCGTGCTGTTTTTTTTTTCTTTTTTTTCTTTTCGTCTGTCGGGATGTGCTTGTGTGTCTTATCTGAACATGCAAGACTCATCTGCAGGAAGCCAGCAGGGACAGATGAAAGGGAGAAATGGTTCTGTGGCGAGCTTGGCCCTGATCTGGCTCTGATCTGGCCCTGATGTATAGCCGGATCTGCAGACTCAGCCGCCCTTGGGCGGGAGGACTCTTCAAAAGTGGTGTCTCAAAGCCCCCTGCGTGACTCATGAGACGTGTCGTCTGGTTCTGGAGTGGCAAGGCTGGAGCCGTTGCCGTGACGCCCTCTGAGACGCCGCGCCCAGCCTCGCCTCACCGTTTGAAGATGCCAGTGATACAGGGCACCCTCTCCTGACGACGCCTCCTCTGCCGCGGCGCCAAGAGCGGGCGCCGTTTAAAGCCGCCGTGTCTCATCAAGTCAGCGAGCGCCACTAAGTGGAGGCGATGGCTGTGGCCCTTGAGGATGCCCCGGAGGCCTTGATCTTTAAATCAAACTCTCCTCTTTTATTTGCAGTCAGACAAGAAAACTGTAGGCATCTGGGTCAACACTTCCACTTTCAAATCTTATAATTGCCCCACAAGAATCCTGTTCTCCATGCAGCCCTGTCAGTCTCTTTCACGCTCTCTCTTTAATCTCTCCATTTCTCTCTCTCTCTTTCTCTTGCTCATCTTTTTTATTCCTCTCATCTTTCCACATCCCTCTTATCGTTACCAGCCTTATCCCCATCCTGTATTCAGGGTGGGAGAAAAAAACGTGACACCTGGGAATATGCTTGTGTGTGTGTATGCGTATGTCAGTGCATATGTAAGTTACTTGCAAACATGAGAACATTTTAACAGTATGCTGGTGGAACTATACTGGTGGTTTATATGTATGTCTCTCAGTACTCATCGGGAAAAAACAAACAAATAGGAAAGCAAAAGAAAGACAGAAAGAAAGAAAATGTTCACCAAGTGAACTATCGCTTGTAAACAATGATACAAACTATATCAGCCGCTCCTCCAAGTTTGTTTAATGATAAACTTTAACTTTAAACTGAAACTCATGTATGTCTAATCTCTCTGTGTGTCTGTCGCACACAGACACACATGGGTTCTACATTCCCATAAGATAGTGAGAGATAAGAGTGAGATTTCTCAGCTCAATAAACCTCTGCCTCTTCTCCCTCTCTTCCCGTCCTCTTTCCTCTGTTTTCTCTCTTCTGCCACCTGCTCCCTGCTGCAGGTGAATGAGTGCGCTACAGGCAGCGGAGCTTAACCTGAGAGCGCTCCCCATCCTCCTCTCTCCTCTCAGGGGATGGCCAAGGTCCAGGATGGACACACACCAGAATGTGACAGGTGACTACCATCACTTCATCACCTACACTAGACGTGTGAAAACACACACAGACACACACACAGACACACACACAGACACACACACACACACACACACACACACACACACACACACACACACGCGTGTTATAGAGAAGCTGATGCATTACCAGGCTATATCAGAGTTTTGGAGTAGAATTCCTCTCTAGGAGAGCCTCTTTGTCTCATAGTGGTCTTAACAGGATAGGGCATTATTGATTCTATACATTCAAGGTGGAATAAGGTTATGTCCTGGTAGTTATGTGATTCTGAGATTGCATTACTGCATGCATGCTGTATGTGTCTGAATATCCAATTTGCACATGGGTGTGGGAGTGCATACATGTTGGGTATTTAATGTTTTTGTGTGCTTACGTATTGGATATTTGTGTGGGCATTTGTGTTGGTTATATGTATTGGTTTGTGTGTGTTCCTATGTGTATTTAACATGTTTGTATATGTGTGTGTGTGTGTGTGTGTGTGTGTGTGTGCACTCGCTCCTGTGGTGTGTGCATCAGCCCTGCGATGTTAGAGGAGAGCCGTGATGGAGTGAACAGTGCTAGCCTGACAGCCGGCTCAGCTCGACAGGTCTGCATTCAGCGTCACCACACACACGGTTTCGGCTTCATCGCAGGCAGCGAACGCCCCGTCATCGTACGCTCTGTCTCAGCAGGTGTGTGTGTGTACAAGAGAGAGAAGAAAGTGGTATATTTTGTTGAAATATATTTCTAATGGTTAGTTGCATAACTTTGCAATCTGTGTGTGTGTGTGTGTGTGTATGGTCGAATGTATGTGTATGTGTCTATCTATATGTATTTGTATGCATTACTGTTGGTATTATGCCAATCTGATCGCGTATCTGTGCAAATGTATATGTTTGTATGTATATTTGTGTGTGTCCGTGTGTGTGTGTGTGTGTGTGTGTGTGTATGTGTGTGTGTTTGTGTGTATTTGTGTGCGTATGACCTTCCCCCTTCCCAGACGGACCTTCAGACGGAAAACTCCTCCCGGGGGATCAGATCTTAGCCATCAACGGCGAGCCGGTTCACGACGCACCCCGGGAAAGAGTCATAGACCTTGTAAGGTAACATCCTTTACTGCCACCAAGGGAAGGGCTAGGGTGGTGGTGTGGTGGGGGCTGAGGATGGAACTGGAATTAGGGGCTTGTGGTTGGGGAGGGAGGGGTTGGATTGGCATTGGTTCTTAGCCAATACAGTGTCTAGAGGCTGTTGCTCTTCCTTCCTGTCCAATGACAATAAGTCTGCCTCCAGATGGGAAGGATCTTGAGGGTGTCTCTCTCATTTTGTTCATGTCGGAGTCTTGAATTAGTGATGAGTGAATAAAAAGAGATGGCTCTGAAACGCTGATGGCAAGATGGTGTGAGGAGTGTTTTCTTTTTTTTTTGTGTCCATTTACTCACTCAAACATATGTACATACACACACTCTGTCTCACACACACACACACACACACACACACACACACACACACACACACACACACACACACACACCTCTCTTTGTCTTGTTTTCTCTTCCAGGAGGTGTAAAGACTCTATTGTACTCACAGTTATCCAGCCTCAACAGGTAAGATGGGGACATCTGCTTTTTAAATTCAACAGGCTCTGTGCAAGCATATATAGTCAAAGCTATTTACCACCTGCACTAAGGTGTAGGCTAAACATGATTCAGCTAAATGGCTTCATATGCTAAACATGACTCAGTGAAATGATTTCACAGTCTCGTCAATGCATCCAAAATGCTGCTGGTAAGCTGTGCCAGCTGCAGGCTGTGGTAATTGTGTTTTGTGTGCTAAGCCTTGAATAAGATTGTTCTGTTTAATATTCTCAATTGAGCCATCCAACCCAAACTATTCATTTTCTAAACCTTTTTATTAAAGAGTTTACTGTAGGAATGAGTTCAAAACTTGGTTTAATGCATCAGTGTTCTCCAAATCTTCTAAATTTGCTCTTTCATTTTCAAAAAGCAAATTAAAAGTTGTTTTTACTTTATTCTCTCTTCATCTCTCTCTCTCTTTGTAGTCTCCTAAATCTGCCTTCATAAGTGCAGCCAAGAAAGCTCGCCTGCGAACCAACCCCCCAAAAGTGCGCTTTTCTGAACAAGTGTCTATCAGCGATCCAGACTCAGTATGTCTTCCTGTCTGTTACACACACACACACACACACACACACACACAGAAACTCCAAACACAGCCCTGCCCCACCCCCAACCACACACACACACACACACACACACACACACACACACACACACACACGCGCACATACACATTCCTGGCCACAGAGACGAAGCTAATCCATGTTGGCTTTGAAATCAATTTCTGATTCCCCTTAGACTTACTTCCATTCTCCCTCTATTTTTCCCCCACCAAACTCTTTTTGTTCCACCCCGCTGATGCGCTCCTATCCTCTTTTCTAGCCCCCAGGTGAAAACAGACATACTTGTGTCGGTCACAGTGAAGTGCGAGGTACTGAAGATGATCTTACTCTAGCTTAGCAGGCGTTAGAAGGTTGCCCCACACACTCTTTGTCCAAATCCCTGAGAAGTGAGGAGAATAAGTAATCAAGATGTAGAAGGATCTGCTGTGTAACTTTATAGGAAACCACTGACAGCTGGGTGTTATGAATAACCTATGAGTTTTATCATTCTGTGATCTGCTATCTGGGAAAATCGCTATTTGGTTTAGTCTGAGTCTTCAGTCTAGTGTAGAATTAAATTATGCGATATGAAAATGTATGAGAAGGACAAATAATCCTCAAAGAAGCTCTTTCAATTCCAATAGAGTTCTGGAGATGTCATGTTTCTCATTTGATTGGATCCCTACAACTGAGAGATTGTGACTCTGTTCGTGTCAGATTGGTTTTGGAACGTTCTAGTCTTTTAATGGACAGGCATGAGGATCGGAGCACAGCTGCACTTGCTTGCAGGGCTTCTGCTTTCCTCAGTAAGCTGCAATGTTGTTGTTGTTATTGGTAGCCCATTCATTTGCAGTCTGATTTTTTTTGTTTCAATCAGTGCAAAATCTATTAGCTGCCGCCCTCACTAAAGGTTATACAGGAGCTCTCGTGGTAATGTCTCCTTCCCTGGCTTGTGTTCCCATCCATACAGTCCCCACCCTCCTCATCCTCCTCATCCTCCTCCTCCTCCTCCCCCAACCTACCTACCCTTACAACCACCCTGGCCACACAAGCAACGACGAGCGAATGCGACATCACACCCTCTGGGTGCCGCCTCTCCACTTTAGTAAGACCACGTGATGGGAGGGGCGTGCTGCTCTCCGGAAGGACGCGATTGGCTGGTCAGGCCTAGAGGCCTCAAATCGGTAAAGACCAAATACTACCACCACCACTATACTACTTCTACTATCACAACTATCACCGCCGCGCTCAGCCGCCTACAACAGTCATTGCCAAAAACTCCATCCCGGGCGATCAGCAAGCGCTGGCTACCAGCCGAATCGCCAGACTTGCTCATCGTCAAAGAGACTGAGACAGCAAACAGGAGATGCTACACACGCCTACATACACGCATAGCCTACGTACACCTGGGGCCTGAATTTCTCCAAGGGACTGAAATCAGATCGTGGCAGGGTGGCGAGAGGCAGAAGCAAAATACAGCAGAATGTTTTTGATTTTGCTTTTGAAAACTTGTTGATAAAGAAGAAATCTGATGTGAATCAATCCATAGGCCTAATGTTCCAGATCACCAAGTGCTTATAGCAGGAAAAAGAACATAGAGCAAATAGTGAATCGGCAGCTAACATTAACTGAATGGGGCATAGTGATTTACTGGGAGTTTCATTTTTCTAAGCCCAATTAAGTTACCGTTAGCTTCCTTATTTTGGCTATGTTGTATAAAATGTTTGCATTCTTTTTTCTAGCGAAAGCACTCAGTGGCCTGAAACAACAGGGTCATGGGTTGATTCACAGATTCCAGAATTCTCCTCAAAGAATGTGGTTGCTGGTCTAAAACGTTTTCCCCTCTTTTGACAAAGCTGGTCTGTCGGTGGCCTGCTTCCAGCTGTGTTGATTTATCCTGTAGACCACTATGACCATCAGAAGACTATGAGCAAAACTAATGACTTGGTATAGAAACCAGGGGAAACAAAATGGCATGACCTATAAAGTCCTGTGTGTTCACATAACAGTGATTAAGACGTCCATCATTGCAGATGTAAGTGTAAAAGAAAAGATGAGTTTGTCACTCGTCACAGAAAGGCACAGCTCCATGTGTTAGAGACCTTACTCACTGTTTGTCCAACATGCTATTATCACACCCAGTTCACAGCAAAAGTGTTGATCTCTATTTGGGAAATGAACCCAGGTTTATTCTTAACTTGCCTCTCGCCACTGATCCCCCAAACCCCTTGGCCACCACGACTGCCCCTGCCCATGTGTTTTCCCACTGGCCAACAACACCAGTCTTATGCTAAACTCAACCTTTCACTGTCGTCATTTAGCAGGTGTGGCAGGCATAGACATTTGAATGTTTTTATTTATTTATTTTCTGACAGATTACCATAGACATAGTGGCCGAATTTGATTGACAGCTTTGAATGGATAGGGCTGTGCTCTTTCTGCGACGTACACGACCTGGGTACCACATAATGCGTGTGCCCTTTTAAGATGCAACACTCTCGCAATTGACTAAGATTGCCTGGTGAAGGGGAGCCAAGGGAGTCGAGTCAAAAAGATTCATCTTGCCTTCTGCTAATCCAAAAACGGCCTCAGTCAAATGCTACCATGTTTATGTGTGAACTCTAAAACACCGCTATAGGTCTTGGCAAAAGTCAGTTGTTTTAGATTTTCAGACAAGGCAATTGCGTCACTGTATGACCTTTGTGAAAGAAAACTGAATAATAAACAAAGGGATCTTTGTCTTTCTTTTATGGTCTGTTAAATTCTAAGAAGTAGCTAGAGGACGAGATCATTAGACAAAGATTTTCAAGATTTTTTTCCATCAGTGTGTGTAAATAATGTGTTTGGTTGCTTAATGAGGACTTTCTGCTTCTTACTAATCTTCACGTTGTCAAGGGCTGAGAGGACTAATTAGGTGTGTTAGGAGGACGCCATGTTGTGATTTTAGAGGAGGAGAGCGTGGGTTTTGCTGGACAGAGTGTACAAATGTTTGAGAAGGTTATTCCATGGTCCTCTTGCGAGAATATGAAAAATATGTGTTTGCTTTCTGCAATGTTGCTGAGTGAGAGAATTTCAAGACGCACTATCAAGTTCAGGGAATTTTGTATCAATTTGAGTATATTTGAAATGACTGACATTTTTACTTCAGGGTAGTTTTTAGTGCAGCTTCAAGGCTTCAGTGTAAGCCCTTCATGACCACTTACATAAGCAAAATGAAAACATTTAAATAGGCTAATCTCAACTGTTATCTGGCGTTAGAAGCGCTGCTTTTGGCAAATGCTTTGCTTTCATTTTTTTTTCACTTGCCTCAAGTGATAGAATGTGTCACTTCATAAACATTTTGCTGAAATTCAAAAGTTGAATGCCTGAAGATTCTACGTAACTTTAAGCCAGAGAGTGTAACAAGACGTCAGCAAAAACACTGAAAAGACACTTGAAATAGGCCTAGATGCATGTCCATTTGACATCAATGTTGTCAAAAGCAGAGTTTATGATTGCTAACATCAGTTGGAATAAGACTTTATAAATGTTATGTGCTTATGTCTGTTGTTATGAAGGGCTCATGCTGAGGTCTTGTAACTGTGCTAAGGATGGCCTAAAGTAAAGCGCTGTAACTGCATGTAACTAGCAACTAGCCCATTAGCTGTTGTGCTAAACCTACTCTTCTTACTCTTTTAGAAAAGGGGTATTAACTTGTCCCTATTAGAGAGAATTTGGTCACCAGTAGATGTGGTTCAGGAAACTAAAGTGAGTCACACAATGACTGTTGTGTGTCGTCACACAACAACTAAAAAGTTCTAGAACCAGTTATCTAGTGGCATTTTGGATTGTCTACTAACTGCATGGTTCTAATTGACATCCATGGCAGGACTCTCCTAAAACAGGGACAAAGTGAAATAACCCCTAACCCTTTTGTCTCAAGTGCAGTTGCTAAAATTTTGTAAGGCTAACACTGCAATCTTTCCTTCATGTAACATCATGAGTAGATGGCGTGCTCTCACTCCCCTTCCTGACAAGTCATGTGAGTGCAATGCTTTGAATAGAAAATGGAGTAACAAAGACACAGAGAGAGAAAGAAAGACAGACAGAGGGAGAGAGAGAGAGAGAGAGAGAGAGAGAGAGAGAGAGAGA
>JAVQKI010158841.1:0-10948 GCA_036025975.1 Nematalosa erebi
ATCGGCACGAAACTTGACACAGATCATCTACAGACCATGCCTGACACTTGTGATGACATGATTTTTTTTCTGTCAAAGCATTGAGCCATCCCAGCCAATCGAAATCCATGGCAAAGCCGCCAAACAGGAAGTGGCCTTGTATCTCAGCCAAACTTTGGTGTATTGACTTGAAACTTTTTGTGGGTGCTTATGGCCATCTGTCGGACTCAACTACACCCTGTTGCCATGGCAACTTCAAGCTTCTTTGCTGCTTGGCCCCCTCATTGCTGCTTGCAGCTATATTTAGAAATGATATGCTACTTGTAGTCCTCCAGTTTCAGTGAAGTAAAGCAAATTATATTACATCTTCCTGACAAGTAGACTTTATCTTCATCTTCTACTTCATACTCAGGTTGTCTCAAAAGGGAATGCCGGCCACCTTCTCATGGACCTTCTGGGACATCCTGGCTCAGAGGAAGGTGCTGGGATGTGGGGTTTTTCTTGCCTGGTTGGTCCTCTTCCATCTGCTTGTAAACGTATGGCTTCTTTGCGTATTCACCAGCCTGCTGGTTGTGCTCGGAGGCTGGCTGGGCTCCCGGGTCATGCTGGACGGGAACAGCCTTCTCCACCTGGAGCACTTCCTGCCTCTGTACGAGTCGCCTCCGGTACAACCCGCTATTGACAGCGAGCGGCGGCTGGACTGGGAGATCCACAGCGCCGTGAGCAAAGCTGTGCGTGACTTTGTTTCCTCATGGTACCGCAGCCTGGTGGCCGAGGATGAGGAGGAAGAGGGCGAGTTCGAGTGGGTGGTGCGGGATGCCATGTTGGCAGCAGCTGCCGAGCTGAAGCGACGGGCACGGCGTGTGGACAGGCGGGCCCTGGCACAGCGGGCTCTGGAGCTGTGTGGCTGCCACCTCCAGAGCTATAGCCGTGCATGGCAGCTTCAGCAGCAGCTGGCACAAGCACAGCCTGAGGCCGGGCCAACACCGCAGCCTCAAGGACACAGCCAGAGCTCAGACCTATGGGAGCTGTACAGTCAGGCAGACAACCCTCACCCAGCTTTGGCAAGCTCTGCCGCCGAGCTCAGCTACTCCAGGTCCGTCGTTGATCTTCTTATGCATGTGCTGGTCCCATACCCTCTCCTGGAGACCAGGACGGGCCGATTTATGGTGGTAGAGCTAATCACTTGCAACGTCCTCCTGCCGCTCGTGGCCAGAGTGTCCAATCCTGACTGGCTGAACCTCACTATCGTTGACGTGTTTACAAAGCCCAGCCCGTCAGGTGACGAGGTGGCAACAGAGACACAGGAGGCATTCCATGATGCCCATGCAGCGCAGCAGGATTCCTGGAGCTGTGGCTTGGACTCGACGATGACATGGACATCGCCGGAGATGTCCAGCGTCACGCTGACTGAAGCCTCCTCGTACTCTTCGGTTGCCCCCACCAGCACTGATAGCAGCGTTCACAGCCTCTGCTCGTTTGAGGAGCCTACGCAGTGTGGACGCCTCTTCTCGGGCCGGGTAGGCCCAGTAAGACCGCCCGTTGACTTCCTCCGCCCGATTCGTAGCTCCCGTTGGTACCAAGAGGCTGACTCCTCCGACCAGGAATCCCCATCCTCCTCGGACGGCAAGAAGATCTCTTACGAGTCTCTGAACTCCATGGGAGACAGGACAGACCGGTTCTGTGACTGCGTGTCCCCCACCGACTTCTGTGGGCTTGTGTGCCTAGAGGAAGAACCCTTTGGTTTTCTCAGCTCAGGGAAGCGCTCGACCCCAAAAGTCACTGTGTCCAGCGGGCAGCACTCCTGGCCCGAGAGCCCCGTGGAGGAGACGCCGTCCCCGCTGCATCGGGGGAACTCGGTAACGGCCCCCGGCAGCCTCTGTCTGCCCCCTTTCAAGTTCGAACCTCTTGGGAGTCCTGAGGGGCCTGTTGTCATCCAGAACCTGCGCATCACCGGGACCCTTACAGCCAAGGAACACAGAGGCAGCAGCACACACCCGTACACACTCTACGTTGTGAAGGTGAAGAGATGTCTGTGTGATGTTGATATCTTGTTTAGTGCACTGTAATTTATCTCCAAAAAATCTCAAAAGCAACTAACACTGCTCCAAATATGTTCTCTCTCTCTCTCTCTGTCTCTCTCTCTTTCTGTGTCTCATTATGTAAATTTTTGTAGTATGAGACAATGGCTGATTCGGATGGCTCGGTGTCAGACCAGTCACTAGCTTGTCACACGGTGAACCGCCGCTACAGTGAGTTTCTTAATCTACAAACTCGGCTGGAAGAGAAGCCAGAACTTCGAAAGGTGGTCAAAAGTAAGCCATTTGTCATTGCACAGACCAGCATGTAGGTAAATATGTCGGAGTACTCCAAAAATGTAGAAGTTTGCTTTACTTACATCATCATAACATTTACATTATCAAGTGTCATTTCAGATGTGAAAGGTCCCAAGAGACTCTTTCTGGATCTTCCCTTTGGAAATGCTGATGTAGACAAAGTGGAGGCTCGGAAAGGACAGCTGGAGACATACCTCAAAGTACGTCCTCCACCTCTGAGGAATTATGGTCATTGAATTGAGCAAAGCCATTTGTTCTTTGATGTTTGTGTGTGTATGTGTGTGTGTGTCTGTGTCTGTGTGCGTGTGTGTGTCTGTGTGTGTGTACATGTGCGTGCGTGCTTGGCAGCAACTCTGCACCATCCCTGAGACAGCCAACAGTGACGAGGTGCAGGAATTCCTGGGTCTCAACACAGATGCCAGAATGACGTTTGAGAAGAAGCCGAGTGCTTCACGGATCGACAAGGTCAGCCACAAAGTCATAAACAGTTTTGACGATAAAGACTTATCCATGCTTAGATGACAGATTGATTTTAAGTTTTCACAGAATTACTCATGGGGATAGGAATGAAATAAATGGACTTTGTCGGTGTCATTCAGCTCAGTTTCCATTGGCTGTAGTAGGCTACATGTTGATGTGTTTCTCTGCTTAACTCTGTGGTGGCAGTTGGTCGTGAATGCCATAGTGGACACTCTGAAGACGGCCTTTCCGCGCTCTGAACCCCAAAGCCCTACTGAAGAGGCAGAGGGAGACTCAGATGGAAAGAACCAACCAGATGGCAAGAAAATCAGGTAAAAGGGATATAGAAGATTACAAGCTGAAACACCTACTGACTGACTGTTTAACCAAATAAGGAGCACGGTCATGTAAAAATACAGTTGTTCATGTTTTCATGCTCAGTGATTATGATTTGCAGTACTTTACATGGACAAACATGAATGACCTTTGAACTTTTTTTTTGTTAGATCTCGCCTGAGATTTTCAAGTAAAATTGCTCCAACTCTAAATATTCCTGACATGCATCCCAAGGTGATGTACACTTTCAGTGAGGGGAGCACTGTAAGTAATCTAAGACCCTCCTATATTTTACAGTAGAATGCTAAGCCCTTGCAGTATGTTCTGTGGATAGTTGCTGTGTATTAAAAAGTAAAGCGTCTTTACACTCAGCCTTAATTACACTTTAATAGCCCATACTATGTAACAACATTGAACCTAAGTGTTAAACTGGGGCCTATTATTCTCTATGGGAGTCTTGCCAGCTCTCTCCTATTGACATGACCCATCAAGAGGAAGCTGGATACAAGTGATGTTGTTGAACTTTATAGCAAATAATGTATGTAATGGACGCATGCATTATGGTATTTCTGGCAGGTGCTGCAGGGTCTTTCCATCACAGGTCTGGAGGGCCTCATCCGGGAGCAGGAGAGGGCACTGTGTGGCCCTGAGAGGATGACCTCAGAGGAGGGCAGAGTTAATGGAGCGGAGCAGAGAGGAGGCCGGGAGCGCTCCAGAACTCTGGAGAGAAGATCACGGTCGACAGGTGAACTCCCTCAAAAGCCTTCCCTCTAAATGCCTTTTGTCTGAAAGCACGAGTAAAATTTGAATGATTCTAACTTTAGAATTTGCTAAACAAAGTAGAGTGGAGACCGTGAGATCAGAGTAAGTCCTTAGGGATGAACCGGTGCCAAGACACCCAAATAAGATTGATTCTTAAACAAAGAGGATAATGGAGTACGCTATTAATTCCGTTTGATCTCAAGTGGCAATACAGTGTTGGTCAAACACTAATTCGTTTTTTGCTTCCTTCACTAAGAGACATCAGACAGCCACTGGGAGGCAGCATCACTCCACCACACACTCAGAGAAATAAAGTGTGTGTTTGTGTGTGAGTGTGTGAGTGAGTGTGTTTGTGTGCGTGCGTGCATTTGTGAGAGAAAGACAGAGAGAGAGAGAGAGGGCGCAAATCAGTGTGTTTGTACTTGCACTCCAATGTGTTTTTGAATTGGCAGACACAGCGCTGGCTGACGTGGCCTTGAACATCCTCTGCCTGCTGATGAAAGACCAGTGGAGCTGGTTGTGCACAGAGAATATCCAGAAGACCATCAGACTGTTGTTTGGCACCTTCATTGAAAGGTAACAGTCTGTCAGCCTTACTAAGCTGTATGCACATGAAATCACAGATGGTAAACCGTATATAAAAATAGCTTATGTTATTCCCATTGGATTATTCCCTTTAATTTTCTGCTACAACTTTAACCAACAATGACTAACTAGTATGTTGATGAATGTCAAATCATGAAAGTTAATGGATGCACAAAACTTCTTGATTCAACTGGTGAACCAAAGAGACATTGTTATTTTAATGATACATTGCCATGTTTTGCACTACCAGGAAAATGAATCTGACTTTGATAAGTTCCAGAGCTTTGATAAGACAGACACTGTATCTTTGTTGGACAGCTTCGAGTCCTGGCCAAGAATAGTCAGTGTCCTCAGCTGACTCAAGGACTTCTCATTGTTGCAACATGCAGGCCCCAGTGTTTTCAAGAGCTCACACCATGTAGGGAGTGCCATGTTCAGGAGTCTTTGGATGCTGAATTACATAATGCCAAAGTTGTACTGTAGCTCTGAACACAACGATCAACAGCCTGTAGGGGTTCTTCACAGCTCAGAGCCCATCTGTGAGCAGGGAAAATTCAGAAGCCCTGTAAAACTTTAAGATCAAGCTAATATTTTTCATACTCTATCAATGTGGGTATTTGGGTATGTGTAAGTATTTGTGGGGAATGATGTGGGCAGGAAAGTGCATCCAGAACCATTTATGGACTTGGAGACTTGGATCAAGGGCTTCGTTTTCTGCACACAGTGTTGCCCATGGGGTACACTTGTGGTCACACTAAACAAAACTTGTTTAGTCTTGTTTTATTGGTGTGTTGGCCAGTCTGTGTCTTATAGCTGGGGTCAAATAGCACATGATTGACATGTCATCAGTGTGTAATGCACTGGCTTGTTAGCAGCCCAGACAACACGTTTTCCAGGACTGGCTGAGCGAAATCTTGACTGGGTCATTTGCAACCATAAAGTAATGAACGATAGCTGTCGAGGCTCGTTCCAAAAACAACAGTGCTCAACATGCAGATGTTATTAAATGTGCTGTTGCATAATATTCCCATTTATTTATGAAAAAATGGCTCTTTGGATGTATCTGTGTGCATTTAAGAGGCAAATTTTATTTATATAGTGCGTAGAGGGCTGTTATGAAATGCATGCTGCTGAGACTGGATGCTGATAGCCGGGCTTGGTGAAGGTGAACCGACTTTCTCGTCGTGTAAAAATTATAACCATGGAGTGAGCAGTTGTGGCCAAGGAGGCAAGGGAACGAAACGATTATTGGGTTCACCACAAGCAAGCCGTTTCTGAGATTAAAGCTAATTGATTTTTCAAGAGCCAGAGTTTAAATAGATTTCTCTTTTTTATGATGAGGAAAAATGATTAACTGTTGAAAGCGCATGCAAAAAGAAACATCTGCCAGGTGTCTTCCAAGCGCTTGACGTCAGGCGATGATTAAAAGCGGTGAATGCTCTGAGGACTCCTCACAGGCAGGATAAACATGCTAGATTCTTCTGAAGGACCAAAGTAGGGTGGGAGTACTGACCCAAAATGGAAGCAGGGGAATAGCAGATTTAGGGAAGCAAGGGTCGCATCCATCCTACCAAGCCCTGATAGTAATGGGCTTGTCCGTGTCAGTCCAGCCAAATGTTCCCACTCTCCGCTTGCATTTGCAAATGTTTATTTGCACGCACAGAAAGCATTCCTTCAGGCCCAACCTTAGTCTCTCAGCTATGGAATGCTGAACTTTGGCAGTAGATTATTTTTTCTCCCAGTGCATTCAATTATCTTGTGGCGTGCTATTGCTTATTAAGTATGAACATCATAAAAGAGGTGATAATATTAAAAATGTTGCCCTTTTAAAGAAAATACATAAAAAGCAAAGCTTAGTTAAACAGCTAGATGACTGGTTTTAATGGTAGAAATGCATGCAAGCATCGTAAAGCTTCTCAAAAAATGTCTGATTTTCTTTTTTTTTCTTAATGTTTAGATTAAGCAGACCTTGTGTCAGCAGGGTTTTTGGTTTTTAAAAGATGTAATTGTAAACAGCAGCAAGTTCTTTTCTTAGTGCAAAGCAATCCACCCACGGCCCACCAAAGAGTATAATATGTGTGTATGTGTGCGTGTGTTTGTGTCTGTGTGTGTAGTATTACTGTGCTGTGTGAGTGATGACATGTTGTTGTGGTGATACCCAATCCCTTGCTGCCTGCGACTGATTCTGGCTGATGTCATTATTGGGTGAGGATATGTGTCAGTGGGGACTGGTCTATAAGAAGACCTCAAAGTGTCAGGCCTGGCACAGTTGCATTTGAGTGCTATATGCCGCTCAATGACCTAGCCTCCCAACACTTGAATGTGGGAATAATTATAGAGATTGTTTTGCTCGCCTAATGTGCCTAATGTAGCTGTGGGTGTTGATGGGTTTGGGGGAGTGAAGACGGTAACTGATAGCGTCGCGTATAGTTAGCTCTTCCCAAACTAAAACAGGACCACCGCCCATAGCTCTGCCCGTAAAGTTGTGTCTGGGGCACAGAATGTTCCGGGGCCTAGTGTAAAGAACCCCTGGCTCTCTGGGCATAACCGGCAAACGGGCGTCTAAGCCACGTCTGTGCAAAGAATGTGGGGTCAGTGTCCTAAAACTCAGCCATCTTGTTCACAGAGCTCAGGTTGGCCGTAAAGGTCAATTCCACCATGACAGACAGGTGTGTCCTAAACTGCTGATGTCTGATATTCACCTTCACCACAAAGAAGTGTTAGTTCCATTTTGGATTTTAGAGTGCATTTGCAGTCACACACCGTAGGCATATCCAGTGCAGCAATAAATACAATGTGTGCGTAAGATTTGCCATTGTGGTTTTAATAAACTTCTGAAAAGTGTCCATGATCACAAAAACATGGGATAGAGAGACAGAGGTTGCAGAGCCAGCCAATCAGAACGCTCCCAAAAGCACTCGTATCAGTGCTGGTGCATTGCTTATAGGGTGAGTATATTGAAGTCATGGCCTGTAAGATGACAACCACAATTCCTGTCTTAATTTCCTCCTTTTCCATTCACATTTCCACCAGCAAAACAGGTCAATCATCTGGACCATAACTCATTCTTGCAGTTGTAGCAGAAAAAAAGGTGGAAGTGTGGACACAAGTTTTGGCCAAAATCCAACGTGAGGAAGTCAAGGTGTTGAGTGAAGGCAGCAAGAAGGCTGTGCTGTTCCTTGGGTCTGGGTTTTATTTTTTTTTGTTACATTACTATTATTTATTTATTTTTTATTTTTTACAGATTATCAGAGTAGTCAGACACAGAGGCCTCACGTATTGGCCCCATCTGGCAAATGCTCTCTTTATCAGTGAGGAGCATTCCTCCTCAGGCATGTCGAAGAACTTAGGAAATTTCTAATGAGTTGGAGCAGTACGAAACTATTCGACCTCTTCACCCCGTCTGCATCTGTCCCGTTGCACAAGCCAGGACTCTGCCGGCCAGACGCGCCGAGAGTGATACAGCGACGTGGTAAAAGGTGCAGGCGTTTTGGAAAAGTTATGGACTCTCTCTCCATCTCTCTTTCCCTCCCTCTCTCTCTTTCTCTCTCTCTCTCTCTCTCTCTCCCTCTCTCTCCCCCTCTCTGTCTCTGCAATTTCCATTTTAAGAGTTTGAGGGCGCAGGTTTGACATAAAAGGTGTGACTGGAGTTTGGAGGAGTGCTGTTACTGCGGGGAGAGGGGAGAGGGCGCTCACTGAGTACAGGCATTTCTTACGAGGTCTGAACCTCACTGTCACTCTGTGGGTGGGTTGGTTATGCTTCCAAGTGTCTGTGAGTGTGTGTGTGTGTGTGTACGTGCGTATGAGTGTGTGAGTCTGTCTCTGTGTGTGGTGTGGTATGTGTATGTGTGTATGTTTGGAGGGGGAGTCTATGCTCTGTTTGTCCCATTGAGTTATGAGTCCCTAAATAGGGGTTCTGCTTTGGATTTGAGAGCAGTTCTGTATAATCTGATTTTGAAACCCCTTGGCTTTTCTTCACCATGAGCATTGGCACTTGCCTGTTATAGCCCATAATTCCCTACTTTACCAGTTTTCCTATGGTTGGACAAATATCTCGCTGCAGGAGCAGAGTCTGGGAGCCCTGATCTGGTTTTCACAGTTTAACGCATATCTTGGCATGGCAGGGATGGAACGCCTTTAAACAGCCTTATTACACAATGGTCTCGATCCATTTGACTCTCGTCTCCCCCTCTCAACATGAGGTGTTCCTTGTTCATAGAACAAACTGTTCTGGATTTGAATGAAGTCTCAGCAACTTAAAACCGGGCATTGTTGATTAACATGTGGCACTGCAAATGAAGGGAAACTCTTGTCAAAGCAGACTTGCACACACATGCAAACATACTCACACAGGCACACATGCACTCACACACACACACACGCTCACACTATTACCATTAAAGCTAATTATTACACAAATGTTATGTCCAAATAAGTGCTGGACACTACCAGATGATATCGTCATAATGTGCCTAATTAAAACCATGACTGCATAACCCAAAAGTAGATATGGTATGCAAGTAATGATCCCATCCTAACATGTAAACAGACAGGCACAAAAGTCTAGCAGTTTAGCACTGAATAGTGCTGACTGTACGCAGAATCAAAAAAAGAAGTTGGTTTGGGCAATTCTGTATTATGCACATCAGTCTCTGTATGTGTCTATGTGTGTTGGCATACATATGGTTTGTGCATGCGAATGCGTGACAACTTGTTTCCTACTGCTTCAGGACCCAGTTGCACATTGTTCATGCCAGGACAGTCTGTTCTAGCTGTAGTAATTTAGAGCAAATTGAGAGCAAGGGGTAATGGGTACAGCTGATGTTGCACGTTTGAGTGAAAATACAGTGAAGCAACTAATCAACTAATAACTATTTAATCTCATAATACTGCTGCTAATTAGCAACACTCACTTTTGTTTTTGCTTTCACAACTTTTGTAACATGTTATTGCATGTTGATTAGGATATGTGCAGCAATATGTAATAATTCTTCAGTGCCCCATTACAGTGCTTGTAGTTTGACATCCAGGCCTGAAAAGTCATGAAGCTTTGTCTTGACCTTGATCTTGCTGATCAAGGGCGTAGAGATTCCATGTCTGTTCAAAATCAGTTTGGCCCTCAACCATTCACCCTGCAGGCTACAAGCCTGTGCTGTATGTACCACCAGTCGCCACTGTGCTTTGGGCGTGAAACTAGTGAATGAGAGGGAATGAAGCATCCCCATCAGGTGTGCCAGGTGCAAACAGCAGGGGGCAGACTACAGCGTTTTTTGTCAGAGGTTCCTCTCCTCGTCTTTCTTGCGGCTGTCACTGCGGAGAAAATCATTTCATTCCAATCTGTGTGTTGGGAACAAATGTAAATTGATTTGTTGTTGTTAAAATGCATTACATTTTTTCCATCATTTCTAATATTTTTCCACCATGATGCCAAAGTTGTACACTACACAGCCAGCAAAGTTAATTTACAGGGCTTACAAACATATTTCCAGAAATATTGGAATGTGGTTTATTAAACCACTTGGCCTGTCACTTCAGATTTATCCTGATATGATGTGAGTTTTGTACTCTCTTTGTTTTTGTTGGGGAAAAAAATGAAATTACTGGCATAGTGTTGTTTCTCAGAAACAAACTTGAGGAAGATGATGATTGCGCTAGCACCATTACCAGACTATGACAATACTGTGATGCAAACTGCAAATGTATAGCTGCAATCTTCCTATATTCTGTCTGGCATCTGGACAACCCTGTCAGTCAAGAACGGGGCATATAATAGATCTCTCCACAGGCACAGTTGTTGTCAGTCCTCTTTTCTGTGCGTCTTCTATCTGCTTATACCCGTGACCGATGAGTTTGGTGCCAGGGCCTATTCAGGAGTTACTAGCAGCCCCTCCGCGTGCAGCCTTCTGGGAAATGCCCTCTGATCCATGGCAATGAGCTGGCGCTGTGTGTGTGTGGGAGGCCCAGCTTAATCAAAGCCTCACCCGGAGGCCTGGAGCCCCAAAGCAGCGCTGCATTTTATCCCATTTTAACCTTGAGCTTGATGGGATGAGGGATCTCTGACATAGACCCCCTTCCCAGACAGCCACCCTCACAGAACGCACTCCTCCTTTGTCTTCACTTCGTCGTGCCAACCAGAGAGTGTTATTATATCAAGACGGGGTCACTTAGTAACTCCACACACAAAATAACACAAGAGAACTGAGCACATAGCAGTGCAAAGCCAAACACAATACAGCAAGGTAATTTTTTATTTTTTTTTTGTACTATGAAGTTAATAGTATTCAGGAAAAGTCATGCCCTTGTGCTGTTTTGAGGAAAACGGGTAGCTCAGTGAAGCTAAATGCTTATATGCCAATTCATGAACACAGAGAAACATTTCGGAAATGCTGTCTTGTTGTTATTATGTGTTCAAAATTACAGAATTCTTGTGAGTCAATAAATATTTTGATTTTTTGACACTAAAAACCACATGTTGCACCTGAAAAAAAAAA